>CAUYQG010269181.1:0-18033 GCA_963574415.1 Tarsius wallacei
CTACCATGCCCAGCTAATTTTTTGATTTATTGTAGAGATGAGGTCTTGCTTGCCCAGGCGGGTCTCGAACCCGCGGGCTCAGGCAATCCACTCACCTCAGCCTCCCGAAGGCGCGGGATTACAGGCTGAGCCACCGAGCCCGGCTTAACTGCTTTTATGTGTATAGTTCAGTGGTGTTAAATACATTTATAATGTTATGCAATCAGCATCACATTCATCTCCATAACTCTTCTCATTTTGTAAAACTGAAATTCTGAACCCATTAAACAGTAGCTCCCTTTATCCCTCTCACCTAGCCCCTGGTAATCACCATTCCACTTGTTATCTCTATGACTTTGACTAGTCTGTCTTATGTAAGTGGAATCAAACTGTGTTTGTCCTTTTGTGACTGGCTTATTTAACTTAGCATAATGTTTTTGAGGTTGATCCATGTTGTAACACATGTCATAACTTCATTCCTTTTTAAAGCTAAATAATATTCCATTGTATGTGTATGCCACATTTTGCTTATCCATTCATCTGTCAGTGTACATATGGGCTGCTTCCATGCTTTAGCTATTATGAATAATGCTGCTATGAATATGAGTATACAAATATCTCTTTGAGACCCTGCTTTCAATTCTTTTGAATATATGTCTAGAAGTGGCATTACATATCATTATATGATAATTCTATGTTTAATTTTTTGAGGAACTGCCATATTGCTTTCCTTTTTTTTTGTTTTTTTTTGTTTTTTTTGAGTGGGAGTCGCACTCTGTCACCCAGGCTGAAGTGCAGTGGCATGATATTGGTCACTGCAGCAGCCTTGACCTGCTGGGCTCAGGCGATCCTTCCACCTCAGCCTACCAAGTAGCTGGAACCACAGGCACGTGCCACCACACCCGGCTAATTTTTTTTGGGGGGAGGGGGGGTTGGAGTCTCATTCTTTGCCCAGACTGGAGTGTAGTGGCACCCTCACTGCCACCCCAGCATCGACCTGCTGGACTCCGGTGATCCTTCCGCCTCAGCCTTCCAAGTAGCTGGAACTATAGGTACGTGCTACCATGCCCAGCTAATTTTTTATTTATTGTAGAGACAAGGTCTTGCCAAGTTTCCAGGGCTGGTCTCGAATCCGCAGGCTCAGGCAATCCACTCGCCTTGGCCTCCCAAAGTGCTGGGATCATAAGCTCAGCCACCCTGCCTGGCTAATTTTTTGATTTATTGTAGAGAGGAGGTCTCGTGAAGTTGCCCAGGCTGGTCTTGAACCCCTGAACTCAGGCAATCCTCTTGCCTTGGCCTCTCAGAGATTATAGATGTGAGCCACCATGCCTGGCTTATACTGTTTTTCACAGTGTCTGTATCATTTTACATTTCCACCAACAGTACATAAGGGTTCCATTTTCTCCACATTTTGGCCATCACTTGTTATTTTCTGTTTTCTTTTGTTTTTTGATAGTAGCTGTTATGATTTGAACGTGCCTGTGCTCCCTACAATTCGTATGTTGGAACCTAAGACCCAATGTGATAGTTTTAAAAGGTTGGTCCTTTAGGAGGTGATTAATTCATGAGCGCTCTGGCTTCACGAGTAGGATTACTATAAAGTATAAAAGGGCTTCAGGGAATTGGCTTGGTCCTTTTGCCCTTCTTTCTTCTGCCATGTGAAAATGCGACAAGAAGACCCTCAACAGACACTGGATGTTAGCACCATGAACTGTGAGAAAATAAATTTCTGTTCTTTGTAAATTACCCCGTTTCAGGTATTATGTTATAGCAGCAGGAACAAACTAAAGCAGTAGTTATCCTAATGGGTATAAGGGGTATCTCATAGTTTTCATTTGCATTTCCCTGATGTAGAAAACCCTAAAGATTTCATTAAAAATGATTAGTCTGGCCGGGCTCGGTGGCTTAGCATGTAAACCAGCACTTTGGGAGACCAAGGCGAGAGAGTTACCTGAGCCCCAGGGGTTCAAGAGCAGCCTGGGCAACTTCGTGAGACCTCATCTCTACAATAAATAAATTTTAAAAAAAGCAAACCAGCTGGGCATGGTGGTGTGTGTCTGCAGTTCCAGCTACTTGGAAGGCTGAGGCAGAAGGATCATCTAAGCCCAGCAGATCGAGGCAGTGGTGGCAGTGAGCATGCCATTGCACTCCAGCCTGGGTGACAAGAGTGAGACTCCAACTCAAAAAGGTTAGCCTGAGATGTAAACTTAAGGCAAAGAGAACTTTGCAATTTGTAAGAAATTTAACATTAATAGAACTGAAGAGAGCTGTGGTCTTTATTGTATATTTGTTTTGGAAGTTCTGTTGGTTATGATAATCTCAGGGCAATTTTAAATTTTCTACCCTACCCTATTGCTCCCAGATTATGTGACAGTGATGTCTTATTTTAATAAGTACAGAATTTGTTATGACTAACATTTTTTTTATATAGCAGAGAATTCTTTTATATAGAATATAGAATTTTTTATATAGCAGAGAATTCTTGCATATAGAATTCTTTTATATAGAATTCTTTTATATAGAATACAGAATTTTTTATATAGCAGAGAATTCTTGCATTTTTCTGGTGATGTCTTATTCCCCTTATGTCTTTCTAAGTAAGCCCTGATTCTCTCAAATACATTTTACGTATGCTTTTGGTGATGAATTTTTTATCTCTGGCAAACACTGTCTCTAATTTGTCCATGAACAATTCCCTTGAGCACCTCTGTATCCAATATTATTGTAATTATAAAATCAATTTAACACCAAAGTCAAAGAGTCATGAGTATGCCCTTTCTTGCTTATGGAGAGCCATGGGGAACTACAGAGTCTGTTCAGGATGGAGTCATAATCCTTGTATAGAACATCATAAATTATTTCCACAGATTCACTATATAAATGAGGCATAATGTCCTTTTTTTAAAAAAAGACATGCCTTTGTCTAATTCTTTCCCTCCCACTCCCATTTCCCTACTATTTTTTCTTTAATATAATAGTTTATTGTGAACCTTCAGGTTTTATTCTTTTGGGAAAGCTGAGTTTGCTAGCCAAGGATCATTATTTATTTATTTATTTGCTAGCCATAAATATGATTGCTCTGTTTTTTTTGTATGTTCCACATGAGTAAGTTTTTTGTTGTTGCTGTAACAGTTGCTTCACAATTGCGATGTGATTTGCAAATTGGAAAAAGGAGACTTGAAAGATTACACCTACTTAGACAAACATGTTGAAAACCAGAGTTGCCTTAAGTTTACATCTCAGGCTAACCTTTTATTTTTAAAAAGAAAAAAAAAAAAACCCAGTCACAAACATCCTTACGGAGTTTATTATATCTGTGTTCTTAGTGACAAACAATAGCCCCGCCTACCCCAGTGGAGTTTTTTTTGCTTTCTTATTTTTGCATTGGAGTCTCACTCTTGTCGCCCAGGCTGGCGTGCAGTGGCACGCTCACGGCCACCGCAGCCTCCACCTGCTGGACTTAGGTGATCCTTCCGTCTCAGCCTTCCAAGTAGCTGGAACTACAGATGCATGCCTCCACGCCTGGCTAGTTTTTGTGATTTATTGCAGAGATGAGGTCTCACCAAGTTGCCCAGGCTGGTCTCAAACCCTTGGGCTCAGGTAATCCTCTTACCTCTGCCTCCCAGAGTGCTGGGATTACAGGCTGAACCACTGTGCCTGGCCTTTTTTTTTTTTTTAAATTAACAAAAGTTGGGTGCTACACATGGCTTTTATGTCCTGTCCCATTTTCTTCCTATAAGATGTTGAAGTTGAAAGGTAAGCAAAAATATGCAAGTGTGTGCATAAGAACTGTCAGGTATTTGACACCTCCCACATATACAACCAGCCTGTACCTTCTTACATATAATAACTTATTGGTAGACAGTATGGAAAGGAAGAAGGGAATACTTGTTGAATAAGAGAGTTGAGTATTAAATTAAATAACAGTGCACAAGTGGGACACTGAGAGGGCAAAATGTGTTTGCTCAGGAAAATCCAGACCAGATTTTCTGCTAGTTCTCATCCTGTTCTCTTCCTTGATTCAGCCTGACTCTTGGCCATTCTCAAGACTGTAGCATATTTTGTCAGAATAGGTCTATGAAATTGGAAGATGAACAAATATTGTTCTGTTTTATGTCTTTCAATTGTAGTCATAGATAAGTCTGCTTTCTTTCTGTTGGGCCAGAGGACATGATGTATACTTGATATTGTTTTTGGCTGCCCTGCAAATGGATCTCGACTTTGGGGAAAATCCCATAAAAACTTGGAATCAGGGCTTCTTCCTTCCATTGCTAAAGGTAGGGGGCAGTTATTTATTTCTCAACAACCTGGCAGCTAGAGTCTTAGTATGAGACCAAGCAAGGCTTGACGGATTGGATGCTACAGCTCAGTGGTCTCAGTGGTTCCTTGTGCTGGGCTGGAGCCTTCAGATGTCATTCTCATGGCTGCAGCAGAGCTGGGCTCAGGGTGGCAAGCAGTTAGCATAAGTGGCAACTGTAAACTGATAATGGTTGCCGTGTTGCTACCTTGGGCTGCCTTGGTTCTTGCCATTCTTTAGCATTCTCTTCAATTCTGTGAATTGTCAGTACCCTTCCAATGAGTCACTTTTGTGTTCTTTGCAATCAGAACCCTGTTTTGTACAAAAGAAAAAGGAGGACACCCTTTTTATAAAACACTTGGGATTAGTATCATATTTTCCTGAAAGAGTTTGAGAATTTTTTTGATAAGGGTAGATGCTTTATTTGACAAAAAAAGAGTTGATGAGACTCAGACTTTATTTTAGTAAGACCCCATGAATATGTCAGACCCATGAACTCTCTCTAATATCTTCATTAATCTGCTATATGGTACTTGTACAATCTACATAATTTGGGCTATAAAGTCAAGGAACATAGTTTAAGGCATATGTGCCTGTACTAATTTTAGGGAATAAAATAAAGCAAATACTAAAAGCATTTATAATATAAATTAAATCCACACACTACTTTAAATCTTGTGAGGAAACAGATTATTCTTTAAGTTATTTGTGGATGCCGAAAGAAAAAATTAGTTGACATCTCACAGATGACCCCACATAGAAGCTTTTGCTTGTGAAGTTTGACAGTAGTCGGAAAGTGCTTCTTTAATAAAACACACCTTTAAATAACTCTCACAGATTCATTCCAGCTTTTAAAGTGAGAAGATGGCTTGAACTCCCACTGCTGCCAGCTCAGCTGTGGATCTGAAATATCCAGCTGTGCCCTCTCTGCCTCTCTCATCACCAATAACAGACTTTGCAATCAGACTCTGTCTGGCACGTGTGTTGATGTGTGAGGCGAGATAGCATCTAGCTCACTGTATTGGCTCCTCCATGCTAGACCATAGTAAACGTTTGTCTTTGTCAGCAGTTAAAGCAACTTGATTTGAGGATGCACAGGGATTACAGATACTTCCACCCCGTTATGCTTTTGTCTAGGTCTGCATAGAGACTCATATTCAAAGAGAATTGATTTAGTTGTTAGGATACATTAATAATGCTTAAAAGCTATTTTTTAGGGGTTTTCCCCTCTCAGGGGAAGGAAAAAAGAAATCCAGTGATTGTCTCACTACACATCATATTATGATTTCAAAAGAACTGCCTCTGTTTTGTTAGCCACCATTGGTATTTGGTGTGTCATATAAGATCTCTGACCAAATGAAATAAACTCAAACCCTGAATTATCTTTATTTTATTTTATTTTATTTTTTGAGTTGGAGTCTCACTCCGTTGCCCAGGCTGAAGTGCAATGGCACACTCACAGCCACTGTAGCCTTGACCTGCTGAGTTCAGGTGATCCTTCCGCCTCAGTCTTCCCAGTAGCTGGAGCTACCGGCATGCACCACCATGCCCAGCTCTTTTTTTGTTGTTGTTTTTGTTTTTGATTTATTGTAGAGATGAGTTCTTGCCAAGTTGCCCAGTCTGGTCTCAGGCAATCCTCTCACCTCAGCCTCCCAAAGTGCTGGGATTATAGGCCTGAGCCACTATGCACAGCCTGAATTATCTTTAATTATCCACTGTGAGAAGAATCCAAATGAGTGGCCATAACAATCAGTTTTCTTTAGGAAAACACTATTCTTTTTTTTTTTTTTGAGTTGGAGTCTCACTCTGTCACCCAGACTGGAGTGCAGTGGCACGCTCCCGGCCACCACAACCTCGACCTGCTGGGCTCCGGTGATCCTTCTGCCTCAGCCTTCCAAGTAGCTGGAACAACAGGCACACGCTACCATGCCTGGCTAAGGAAAACATTATTCTAAGTGAAAAATCCAGTAATAATACTTGTGATAATACCTATTGATTATTGAGCACGATGCTGAGCATTTGGTATCTGATACCTAATTTATTACCATGAGATGATCCTTGTTTTCTATTAGGTGAGATGATCCTTATTTTCTAGAATTCATGTTTGTCTCACCACGCACTTAACCAAACCCATGCACTTAGTCACTGGGAAGTACATCCTACCACACAGTGGATGCTTGGTCAGACACTCAGGTTCTAAAGTTGAGTTAGTAGTGCCTGCATTCAAGTGCTCCAAGTCTAGTGGAAGATGATGGACTGTATGTCAACTTCACCTGACAGAATGAGGAGTGTTACAACAGTGGAACAGAAAAGGTGCTAAGGGAGTTTAGAGAAGGTCATCTAAATCAGACTAAGAGTCACAGAAGTCTTCCCAGAAGAAATGACCATTAAGTTGACTTTTGAAGGATGGCTAGGAGTCAGCCAGAGGAAGATAGTTGGAGACTGATGTGTAGGCAGAAGATTGGCCTCTTTGCTGACATGGAGTAGGAAAGAGAATGGATCAGGGACTACACAAAGGTCTGTATGATTGCCATGAGGGCCATGTGCATAGTGGTAAAATAATAATAACAATAATAAATGCTATTACTATGATTGCCATGAAGACTATGTTCATGATGGGAAAATAATAACCGTAATAAATATTATTACCATCAGTTAAGTTTTATGTGTCAAACCCTGTTTTAGGTGATTCACAGACATTGTTTCATGTAACCTCCATAACAACTACTGGAAACCAGAAATGAAGGCAAAGGCCCAGATCATAAAGATCCATGTCTGTTTAAATAAGTACTTCATTCTGACAGCTGTTGGTAGCCATGAAAAGCTTTTAAGTCATGGAAATAACTTGGTATTCTGGAGACTGAACTGAAGTTGGTTAAGATCTGAGCTAATAACATCAGTTAGGAAAACAGATAGTGTAGTTATTCAGGGAACCCTGGTGATGTCCTGAACAAAGGCTGTAGGACTAAAGAGGAGAACGGAGACAGTAGAGGCAGAGTTGGATAGATTGACAGGAATTGGTGACCAATAGAATCTGGGGCTGAGCGTCATCTTTATGGAGCCTGAAAATTGTTAAGGGAAGGAATAGAAGATTTCCACTGTTAAGAACTGTAAGAGCAACAGTTTTGGTTTGTCTCCCCCCCCCCCCCTTTTTTTTTTTGGTTACAGTCCTTCCCATCTCCAGTTCCAAAAGCACTGAGCCTGGAAAGAATCTACTTAATTGAGATCTTTTCTGGAGATTTTTTTGATGATAATCCATTTGAAGGTTTGCCTACAGAGCCCAGCTCTTTAAATATTTTTATGCCCCAACTCTTCTCAAGTGTATGAAATATAGAGAAATGCCCTTGGTAAGGAACTTAAAGTATTAATGTGTTTTTATGTCCCACTTTCTGTTTAGAAGTATTCTCTTCAGATGACCAGAAAAAGAGATTTGATACAAAGTATATTAGTTTCTCATTCACTTTCATCTAAATGTGTATTTCTTTGCTCTTTAAGGAAAAAAAAATAGCATGTGGTATGAAACTGGCCTAGGTGAAGTCCTGATTTGGAGATGTTTATGAATACGGCATATAAAGCTTGAGTCTTATTACACACAGTCATGTCTGGAGATTTTATTGCTGGTTTTATTACATAATTCTGTTATTATACAAATTGATATTTAAAAATTAGGTTTTCCATCTGTCTGTTACAAGGTAAGAATGACATTTTTTTAAAAAAAGAAAGATATGTTTATGTTTTACTTAGCTTCCTTTTTCAGTTTCATAGTTTAAAACAAAAATTCTATTCCTCTGATCTATGTTAGAAGACCTGCAGTTTTTTTGATAGCTAAAAATATATGAGAATCTTGAGTTAGTCTCTTTAATAATTATTAAAGATAATTAATATCAGACACATGCCCAAACTTTTGAAACTTCACATTTGGTTCATCTTGAAATTCACGTACCAGGACTCATGAATGCCAGCGATCAGGGATGACTGATGCACAGACTGGGAGCCACGTGGGCCCCGGGTCTGGTTCACGCAGCGGCACTCTCTTCCATTCAAAGTCTCAGATGTCTGCCCCTCTGCAAAGCCGGGAGGCCAATGTCTATAGCTGCTAAGCATGAAATCCCCTGCTTCTGTTTGTTTCTTTTGTTGCCACGAGTTAATAGGGACAGAGACAGGAGACAGCCCAGAACAAAGCAGAAATAATGGAGTATTTCACCCCAAAAAGGAATGTGGATTGAGAAATACAAAGGGTAAGGCAAAGACAGACTGAGTGTCCTGAGGCAGTGTGATGTATTGGCCAGAAGCCTCAGCCCTGGGACAATTCTGGGCCAGAGCCTTCATCTGTGAGCTTGGAGCAGCCCACATGGCCGAAAGGTTTGACCCATCTTCTGTAAAAACAATTTATTGTTTTTCCCACGAGGGTCTTAAAGGGCAATGGGATTTTCCACCTCAAAAAGTGGATTGCTCTTGCGATGTGGGGAAGTCTTCGACTGGGATGTGTCTGGAGGCCAAGGGCCTCTTCACAGCACTCCATTGCCCTGTTTATTATTTCTGCTGCTATAGGTGCTATTTTGAACTTGTTTGCAAAAAACCACTATTTATTTCGAGATGCTGGGCATATCTGACATTTGTTTCTTTTGCAAATAGAAAGACAGGATTAGCTAAGAGATTGCATGTTCTTTATAGATCCTCTCCTTCACGTGCCTTTCCACACAACCCAGTTTATTTGTGTATTTTCTTCCATCCTTTCCCACAACACTTTGTGTTTTATTTAGTATTTGCTTATTTCCCTATTTATTTGCTTTATTGAGATATACTTTGCATATACATATGTCTTAAGGGAGAAATTTGAATACTGGCCCAATAGAGACTTTTTTTTTCCTTATTACTATGCTTAGAATTGGAGCTGTCTGCAGGCAGCATGGGCTTCTCTTAACAAATAAGCTTTATCCTTTCCAGAGGACAGAAAAGGGTTAACGAAAGAATCAAACATTGGGAAAGAGAAGCCTGCAGCAGTTTAGTATCCTCTTGTCTTCAGTCCCAACCAGTTCCCTCTCCTCCTTCCCTACTTCCTAACTTAGCAGGGCAGAAACCTTAAGAATACTGTTTCTCACCCATCTCTAACTGGGGAGAGAACTGCAGGTCCCCTTTGCCTAGCATTAAAGATACTTTAGCTGTAAACCTGACAGTGCAAGTAAAGCAGCAATACAGACTTGCGTCCTCTTCCTTTGCCAGGTACCTTTCTCTTTCTCTTATACAGGCAGACTTACTTAAAGCCCACTTTCACCCCCCTCATAACAACAGAATCGCCCCACTTCTGATGCTCTGATCCCTGACTCCAGACTTGGCTTTGCCCAGAGCAAGGAGGACATGAACCAGGACTCTGGAGCTAAACAGCCCTGGCTTGAACACCAGCTCTGCCAACTAATAGCTCTCTGGGGCATTTTCTTATCTCTGTGTTGTCCTCTACAAAGAGTGGATCTAAAATCTCTTTTGCATGACACATTTCAGATGTTAGAGGCTTATTACTCCAGTAGCTCAGAAAACATCTCTGGAGTCAGAGCTAGAATTTGAATCCTGTTACACATAGGCAGGTTACTTAATTTTGTTGAGCCTCCATTTCCTCATCTTAAAATGGGAGTCATATAATACCTTTCTAGGGAATAAACAAATTAATACACATAAATCACTTATACCTGGTAGTCAGTAGTATTAATTGCCTTCGGTTTTGTTTTTAAGCTGTTAGAACACCCTTTTCTCCTTCCTTCCTCATGTCTCCTACAGAGCTCAAGCAGCTCTGACAAATCCTGTAACACATTTTGTATTGTGTCGTATTTTTTTTATTGAATTACAGTGTCAAAAGACAGATCCATATCTAACTGTTACAGACTTGGAAAATATTTTGTTCTAAATCAGGTCATTTTAGATATTTAAGTACTTCTTAATGTTTTATTCATTAAGCATGTTCAGTGTAGGAAATACTTCTAGAAATTGATTTCCTTTAAACATTTTTTTTATTGTGAGAATTGGTGAGGGTACAGCTGCCTTTTTTGGTTTGGAAACCAAACTACATGAGAAGTA
Organism: Tarsius wallacei; assembly: GCA_963574415.1. Lineage (NCBI taxonomy): Eukaryota > Metazoa > Chordata > Mammalia > Primates > Tarsiidae > Tarsius > Tarsius wallacei. The sequence goes on from CAUYQG010269181.1 coordinate 10,346, forward strand.
AATTCATTTAAAGTTGTGGGTGATTTTTCTCTTAAGTACCAATTCATAGACATTTCATTAATCTAACAAGTACTTACTGAGTGCTGTGCTTGGCCCCATCCTTGGGCTACACAGAAAAAGACTTGCGTTTCTGTCTGGCAAGACCTGGATCGAAATGAGGAGGAATCAGTTTGGGGTTTGGGCAGTGACTATCTGGCTGTGGGGAAGTCCCGAAGCCTGACTGAAGAGAAGTTTCCAGCAACTACACAGAGCTTCAATCAAATTGGAATCATGCTCAGAATAAAATCATGTATTCATGATGAAAAACAGAGCGTCAATTGAAACAAATGCCATGTCCCAAAAGACTGGGCATTTAGTGACACAGGAGTGTAGGAAATACTGGCAGTGCAGGGGCCAGTGCCAGGGTAGGAGAGTTTTGAGCAAGACTCTCGTCTAGAAATATGTATTCGTAGGACAAGTCTGCTGCTTTGTTTTGGCGCCTGACCACCCTTGGTGGCTGTAAAATTAGGCTTTTTGAACCAATAATAGGACCAAGAATGGCTATGTCTTTGGATGTATGTGGATATTTGTATCTGCTAATGAATCTTATGGTTAGGAAAGAATACATGTGGTGTAGTATTAACTGCAGTGCTATTGTGTATAGGACTAAGAAGTGGAAGAAAAGATTAGTTCTCTCCAAGGGAATTGAAGAAGACTTCCCAAAAGAGGTGTCCTCAAAACTTTGAATAGGAGTTTGCCAAATAGCCAAGAGAGGGAGGACCTTTTATTCTGAGTATACGGGACCAGGGTGGCACAGACGTATTAAATGCTCAGACCATTTAAAGAATTAGAGAATGATTTGGAGGGTAGCTGGAGTCACTAAGGTAGAAGTGTAGATAGAAGTGAAGTATGCAGTTAAATGTTTAATTAGTGCTTTACAGTGTTGACTTGTTGAGTGGTTATTCACCGGTTACCTACTTATAGACAATGCTCTGGCAGACCTACCGAGTGTCTGGCACTATCCCCAACAGAAATGGGCACATTTTAAGATGATCTTGCTGTTTTGGTGTTAGGTCACTAGGCTGAAATGCAAATCCTCATTTTACCCTTGCAGTTTTAGCTTTTGCTTATTTGTATTGCTAATACATGTGATCATCTTCCTTTGCAAGCAAATATTCTTAAGGTTTTTGCTGCTGCTTTTTAGCTAATCCATATTTTAGCTATCGTATATACAATAATATGATTTGTCCAAAGTCCATGACATGGGCAGAGTTATTAACTGGTGATTCTGTTCTTTGCCCTCTCTCAAGACTTTGACCTACTGTTTTCTCACCTACAACATTGGTAGAAGCTTGTGGGCACATGCTAGGGGGTAATCATCCTGTGTCCTGACAAAATATGGTAGATACACTGGGTTCTTTTAGACAGGAGCAAGTCCTAACTGACCCATGTGAACTGAAGCAGTCAGTGACACTCCCCCCAACCCCCGACCAAGGGTATAGTTATAATTCAGACTGGCTCTGTTCTCTATTTCCTGCTGCAAGGGAGAGCCAAGGGTTGTGTGTTGTTAGTGTCTTGGGTTGAACTAGGATGGGATATGGAGAATGTGGAGGCTGCTGGGGGCTGGTGGAAGGGGAAGTACTACAGTCTGGGCTGTGTGTTGGGCTGTCAGGCCCTTGCTTGAGAAAGCTGACTGTCACCCAAGATACCTTGGGAAAATGAGCATCATGATGAAGAATTATTTACCCTCATGGCACCTTTCTTAGTAGCATAATGCATTGAACCCATGCCTCATAACATCCTCCTGAAGAAAGGAAGTGGCAGAGAGTGTTAAAACGTTACTGGTTAATCATGGGGAAACTGAAGCATGGATAGGTTTATGAGGCTTGAACAGAGTTATACAATGCCTCAGTGTCTGGCCTGGGAATGAAGCCTGAGTTTGCCGCTTGCTGTCAGGACTGCCGACGGCATTGTGTTTCGCATTGTACAACGGTGAAAAGGGCTTACTACTAACAATGCGAGAGCTGCTGTAGGAGACAAACACAATGAACTTTGGTACAGTATAGTCTAGAGGCCAAAATGAGTAATTTTAAGTAAATTGACTATAAGATCCAAAGCCTCATTAAGCTTTAAAACAAAAAACAAATGAAAACTCTCTTCGGTTTTTAGGAACTGACTCAAAAAATGTGAACATTCCTTCCCCATTTGAAGTAGCATACTCTTAAAAGTTTTATTTTGTTGACTCAAAATCCCACACTATTCCTGTTTACCATAGGATTTATTTCTTTCTTCATTTCAAATGCATATTTACTTCTAAGAGTATGTGATTTATTTCAAAGATTTTCACCTTGTAATTACTATCGATCTAGCCTTTATGTTCCCAAATAACCTTATTTCCATATCCTGTGGTTTTGGGGGGAGGATTTTGTTTTACTCAGTTTCACTTTAAGTTCTTACAGAAAAGTTGAAACTGCAGAGCCTGGGCTTTTAGGAAAGAGATTGGGGAGGTGCAGGGGGAAATGTCATGTTGGATATCTTTACCATCTATATGATTGAAACCATGGGAGTGAAGATGACAGCACTGGCAAAAACATAGGAAGAGAAGAGAAATGAAGATAGTGGAGTAGAATGACGCTGCTAAATTGTCTTTTATGTCAGAAGTGTCTTAGGTGACCTAGAATAAATTAACAGGTAGGATAGAAGTTAATGGGCTTGGCTACAAAGCTTTTATACTCTGGGTTTTAAAAAAAAACATGAACATGAACATGAGATTGTGCCAAAATATGTTGAGTGATAATGGTATGTCAATACTTTAAACAGGATGCTGTAGCAATCAGTCACATACAGTTTCCTTTTGCATATAAGATTTATGATAGCTTGGGCCAGGGCAGGTAGGCCATTCCTCCTCTGGGAGATAGTCCAGAGGAATTCTGGCAGAGAAGCTGAGTGAAAATAAGAAGCTCCAGAGCATCAATAGGGTCTCCCTCTTTCCTCCTAGTAAAAATCAAAGCAGCCTGGTAAGAGAGACTATATGACTAATGTTGTTGCCTGTCATAGCTGAACATGGAAGACCTCTCCTAAGTGTGAACCGCTGCTAGCCAGTGACCGTCTTTGAGGGAATAGGTACATACAGACAGACATACACCTGTCTCAGAGAAAAACTCTCATCATGAGTCTGGGAGACAGACTTTATTACAAGTTCATTAAAAGTCAGACAATATCAGCCAGCCTTCAGATGTATCTGGGATATAATGTGTTGGCATCTAGTATGCTGTTGGTAGTTATGGTTATTAATCTTGTAGGAGAAGGCATACTGGGACTGAAATAAGGCCAGAGAAGAGTGCCTAATGTGACAGAGGAGGAGGAGGAGGGGTTGCTGTATGAAGGCAGACTGAAATAAGTAGGACTCTTCAGGCTTGAAAAGACTGAGAGGAAATACGATTAGAGTTGAATAAATCCATGAAGAATATGGGTCATAGAATTGTTTACCAGAAGTAGGCAGAACCTCTTAAAAACTGAGGGAAAGAGAATTGAGGACAAAAAGAAGCTCTAATCTACCGAGAAAAATCTAACTTCTGGCATTGAAGTGAAGTGGAAAAGTCAAGGGTTTCTCTTATTTTAACATGATTTTCTTGAAGCGTGAGGGGCCCAGAGAACATAGATCAAGCGTCCCGTTAGCCTTTATGTTTTCTTTTTTCTTTTCTTAGATGTCATTTAAATGTCGTTCATTTTTCCATTATGTACCAAAGGTAGATTCTGTGCCATGTTCTCTGCTAGGCACTGGGGATAATGGGATGGGGATAAAGTTGGACAGACATGGTTCTCACAGTCTGGTGATGAAAAAGAAACTGTAATTGTCTGTGATGAATTAACAAAAGTACCGTAAGAACTTGACACGAATTGCTAGCACAGCCTTAGGATCGGAGCAGACTGCCCTGAAGAAGGGGTGATTAAGCTGAGACCTAAAAACTGTTAAGGAGTTGGCTAAGCCAAGAATTGGGGGAAGAAGGAACAGCATAGCAAGTGCATCGATTAAGGTGAGCAAGGGTTGGAGGACTCAGGGGCTGTGATGGACCATGAGGACGGTGGGTTTGGCAGGAGCAGATCACAGAATGTGGGGTAGACCTTGATAAGGGTTTGGGCCCAAGAGCTGGGAGAAGTCACTGTGGTGACTTAAGCAGATATGATGGGAATTTCTTTTTATAAGCAGAAAGAACAAGAACAAATATGCTGGTACCAGTAGGAGAATGTTGATGTCATCCAGGGGGTGATGGCTTGAGCTGGAGAGCAGTGGACGGGCTCTAGAGCTGCTTCAGAGGTCATATGGACTGGACTTGTTGACTAGATGTGAGAAATAAGGAAGAGAAATAATCAAACCTGATTTATGAGAGCATGACAGCCAATTGGGACTCAGATTTTATCTGAGTGAGAAGAATCAACACAGGCTTTTTATAGGTCTCTTCTCTTATGATCTCCAGATGACCCAGGAGTGAATGGGTCTGCCTCCCTTCCTCCCTGCCTCCCCGTCTCTCCCTCTTACTTTCTCTCATGAATCATTCAGGGCCAGAATATTTCAGAGTCTACAAGTTGACATAGAGTTGGCCCCTAAAAAATGGATATGGGATAAGTAGAAAGATCAAAAACTGCATGAATGATATTTTGTCCCCCAAATCCCCTTGACTTTAACTCTTGCAGAGCAATCACTATTTATGCAGTGCACAAACTACACTGCAGTTCATAGTACCCTGAGGTCAACTGACACAAAACAGAAATTTAGCAAAGGTCAGGAAGGCAGTTATGTGTGCAGGCACTCTAATATTAGATTTTAAAAATCTTTTTATTTTGAAATGACATCAAAGGATGGTAAGACTCGAATGAGGTTTTCCCATAGTCTCTTCACTCAGCCTCACCAGCCATAAACATTTTACCATGTTTGCTTCGTCACTCCTCTTCTCAGGTGGAGGTAGATTTAGAACTTTTCTGAGTCATTTAATTGCAGACATCAAGTCCTTTTATTTCCAAATACTTAGAAGTGTTTAGAATGTTTTCTCAGAACAATGATTTTCCTCATATAAATCACAATATAGTTATTCATTTCAGAAAATTTAACTTATACGACACTGTTATCTAATATTCAGCCCTCGCCTACTATTCCAATCATGTTGTTTATAGCATTGTTTCCTCTTAATTGAGGATCCAATCCAAAATGCATTGCAACTGTTCATATGGCTTTTTAGTCTTCTCTAACCTGGCACAGTTCCTCAGCCTTCCTTTTTTTTTTTTTTTTTTTGCGGCATTGGCATTTTAGAGGCGAGCAGGCCAATTGTCTTCCAGTGTTCTCCTCGGATCAGCTGTGTCTGGTTCCCTCATGCTTGGATTCAGGTTGTGCAGTTTTGGCAGGAATGTGCCAGGACGATGTCATGCTCCTCGCAGTGCACCTGCTGCCACAGCAGGAAGGGAGGCCATGAGGTAGACGTATGTCTCGTAACTGAGGATATTAACTTTGATCACTTGGCTGGGGTAGTGTTTCCAGGTTTCTCTACTCTAAAGTTACCATTTTCCTCCTTATAATTAATAGTTTACTCAATTCTTTCTTAATATTTAGTCATTTTAAATGTTACTAAGGTTTGTTTCCACAATCTTGTTTAAAAGAACTACCTTTCCCCCCCTTCTCTTGGCAGTGTTTTAGAGCACTTTGCTGCAAGGGACCACCACCCGCACGACCAGAATATGACCTGGTTTGCATAGGACTCACGGGTTCTGGCAAGACCAGTCTGTTGTCAAAGCTCTGCAGTGAAAGCCACGAAAACGTTGTGTCAACCACAGGTGGGTACTGTGCCAGGGTCTGTCTCCTTTTCTTCTTCATCTCCAAGACATCCTAGTCTCCTATGCTATCTGTGTGATTCCTCCACTTCCCTCCTCTCCCCTCTATTTGTACTTTAATGTTTCCGTGAGTTTATTTACTTTAATTTTAAAATACTCTCTTTTTCAAAAAAGATTTGGGGAAGATTTTAGAGCATTAATTGCTGCAGCCTGTACCCCTGTAGCTGGTCACTTCAGTGGCACTGAATACATCAACCTCAGGAAAATGTTAATATAAAGAAATTCCAATATGTGGAACTCTGATACTGTGACTAAATGAATTCATCTCAGGCCCATTGAGTGCTATTCTCTCTTGAAATGTCACTCTAGCTTCCAGGTGTTGGTCATATATTCTCTAAACTGTAAATTGTTTTAGAGATCTGAAAACTAAGAGACTTGGAGCACTGGCCATCAGTTTTGAGACTGTTGTCCATTAAATTAGAAACAGATCGGGTGTGGTGGGTTACTGTGAGCCAAATATTGAATTCATTTAGATGGACGAACAAACTCCAAAATTGATATGTGGGAATGTGGAGGTCCATGTGTGAGAGATGCTGTAACTTCAGGTGGGACATTAAGAGGTAGCTATGGTGGTGGTCTAAAAGCATTCTGAGGAAGCAAAGCTTGTACTAGGAGGCACTGATAAGAGAAGGAAAAGCTGTATTGCTAAAATAAGGAAGAGAAAACTGCAAGAAACTTGGAGCATGAAGACTTTTCTTAACAAAGGTGAGGTTTTATATGATTCAGTGAAAGGGCCTTGTAATGATAAAGGCAGGGCTGAGAAGGGTATGAGAGGCAGGAAGCAAGGATGCAGATATTCATTAGTTGGGGCTCTGTTTGTTGTAGTGAAAGGAGGGCAAGATGTTGGTGATGGCAGAGGATGGGTGCAGGGCAGGTAGCAGAGAAGAGCCCAACAGGCTGACCTTAGTTACCAGGGGACCCACAAAAACTGCTTAGTGCTAGAGTTCAAGATAGGCATTGCTAGAATCTTCACACTTACTATTCAGGTCCAGAGTTCTTTTAGTTGTTCATAGCAGAGGGGTGTGTGTGTGTGTGTGTGTGTGTGTGTGTGTGTGTGTGTGTTTAATTGAAGTAGAACAAAGGGAGTAGAAAGAAGGTCCAAAAATAAACGATGAAACCCAATAGTGAGAGAAGGTTACTAGGAGAAGAACTGAGAAATCAGAAAGCCTCACGTGCTTGCAAACATTCAATGTGGAAGATGTGGCAGTTGCTGGAGGAGGCCTGCAGAGAATGATTTGCAACAGTAAACATCAAGAGACTTGGCTATGTCAAAATTTAGAATAATTGGAAAGGTAAAATTAACAAAGTAAATATTTAATAAATATTTAAAAAATACTTTTGAGCCGGGCTCGGTGGCTCAGCCTGTAATCCCGTGCCTTGGGAGGCTGAGGTGAGTGGATTGCCTTAGCCCGCGGGTTCGAGACCCACCTGGGCAACTTGGCGAGACCTCATCTCTACAATAAATCAAAAAATCAGCCGGGCATGGTAGGACGCGCCTGTAGTTCCAGCTACTAGGAAGGCTGAGGCAGAAGGATCGCTGGAGCCCAGCACGTCGAGGCTGCGGTGGCCGGGAGCGGCCACTGCACTCTAGTCTGGGCGACAGAGTGAGACTCTAACACAAAAAAAAAAAAAAAAAAAAAATACTGATGAAAGATATTTGCATCTGATATTACAGATCAGAGTTTATGGTTGTCGCACTTAGAAAATTCAATCACATTTACAAATAGCATCTGGAATCTAATAGATAAATTTTGCTAAGCCCATAAAAAAGTAATTCAAAAGAAGACCAAATGACAAACAAATAAATGAAAAAGGCTCAAGGAAAT
>CAUYQG010269186.1:0-13616 GCA_963574415.1 Tarsius wallacei
GCCTTTTGTTCCAGCTACTTGGAAGGCTGAGGCGGAAGGATGGCCGGAGCCCAGCAGGTCGCGGGTGGGGGGGCCGGGAGCGGCCACTGCACACCAGTCTGGGCAACTGAGTGAGACTCCCACACAAAAAAAAAAAAAAAAAAAAAAATCTACACATAGACCAATGAAACACAATAGAGAACCCAGAAATAATGCCACAAACTTACAGCCAATCAATATTTGACAAAGCTGACAAGAACTTGCATTAGAAAAAGGACACCCTCTTCTATAAATGAACCTGGAAAATTGGATAGTTGTATGCAGAAAAATGAAACTAGGCCCCTGTCTCACACTATATGAAAAAATGAACTCAGATGGATTAAAAATTTAAATGTAAGGGCAGAAACTGTAAAAATGATAGAAGATAATGTAGGAAAAATTCTTCTGGACGTTGGTCTAGGAAAATAATTTTTGAATAAAACCTCAAAAGTACAGGCAACAAATATTCTGCACAGCAATTGAAATGATCAACGGAGTGGAGAGGCAACCTGTTGAATGAAAGAAACTATTTGCAAACTATTCATCTGGCAAGGAACTAACATCCAGAAGATACAAGGAACTCAAATAACTCAACTGGAAAAAAATAATCCCATTAAAAATGGACAAATGACATGAATAGACATTCCTCAAAAGAAGACATGCAAATGACCAACAGGTATATAAAATAATGCTCAACATCACTAGTCATCAAAAAATGCAAACCAAAACAACAATGAGATTTCATTTTACCCCAGGCAGAATGGCTGCTATTAACAAGACAAAAAAAAAAATAAATAAATGTTGGCAGTGATGCTGAGGAAATTTTATACACTGTTGATTGGAATGTAAAATAGTACAGTCACTATGGAAAACAGTATGGAGGTTTCCCAAAACACCAAAAATAGAACTACCATATGATCCAGCAATTCCACTGCTGAGTATCTATCCAAAAGAAATGAAATCAGTATATCATAGAGATATCCGCATCCCCGTGTTTACTGCAGCACTAATTCACAACAGCCAAGATATGGAATCAACATAAGTGTCCGTCAACAGATTAATGGATGATTAAAATGTGGTATATATACACAATAAAATACTATTTAGCCATAAAAAGAATGAAATCATGTCATTCACAACAACATAGATAAAATTGGAGGTCACGATCTTAAGTGAAATAAGCTAGGTGCACAAAGACAATTATTACATGTTCTCAATTATATGTGGGAGCTAAAGAATTGCTTACATGGAAGCAGAAAGTGGAAAGATAGATAACAGAGAGTGGAAAGGATGAATGGGGAAAGGAAGGATGAAGTGAGTTAAAGAGTACAAGCATGCAGTAAGATAGAAGGAATAAATTCAGTGTTTGATAGCTGAATGGGATGACTACAATTTAAAGAATGTATCATACTTTGCTTCTGGATACATTATATACATGTAACAAAATTTCACGTGTACTTCATAAATTTTTACAACTAAAAATATATAAACGATAAATTTATATTGCTATATTGTACATATTTCAGTCATTTTCATTTTCAGTTCTAGAATTTCCATGTTTCTATTTTTTTAATTTTTATGCTGAGATTTTCTATTCCCTAATTAAGACCTTATTTTTAAAAAATGCTTTGAATATATTTGCATTTTCTGCTGTAATGCTGTCTCCTACATCCAATATCTGAATAATCTCTGGGTCATTCTGTATTCATTGCCGTTTTCTTGATTATGTCTCTTTTGATATGCAGTCAGTTTTAATTTTATAAGAGATATTGTGAATGAGGCATTGATGAGTCTCTAAATTCTGTCATTTTCTTTTGAAGGGAGTTAATTTTTCTTCTAGGAAATCTAACTGGTCACATTGAACTTATCTGGTTTGGTTTTATGCTGCATTTAGAGGGATCTGTGAAAATCAAAGGTATTTTATATTCCCTTCTAACTTGGGACTCAGCCTTCAAATACAGTCTACTTTTCAGAACTTGTTAAGGCTTAGTTTGAGACTTGGTTTCGATGGTGCAGAGCAGACCTCACTTAGGGGCATGAATCTGAGGCATACCTTGTAAACTTTCTTTATCTTGGCTAAAAGAGTCATGAGCTTTCTGTTCTCTAATGCCTGAAAACAGTTGTCTCATATAATTTGTACAGTTTTGTGGTTGTTAAAAACTGAACTACTTGTCCAATACCAGTTACATAGCTCTAACTTAGTTGTTCCAAAGCCCACTATGACAACTATGATGAGTGCAGACTGTAAAAGGGCAGAGTGGCATGAGGAAGATTGGTTAGGAGAGAGACGATGGTGGCTTGAACCAGGGTAGTAGATATTAAGATTCTGGCCATATGTGAAAGTTATTTGCAGCAGTATGTCTTGGTAAAGTTTATATGAGGTATAAATGAAAAAGAGGAGTTAGTATACGTTTTTTGGTTTGAATAGCTTGAAATATGAAATTCCCATCAACTGACACAGAGAAGGTTGTGGATGGAGAAGATTGTGGAATTTAATCAGAAGTTTAGTTTTAAACTTGCTCACTTTGAGATGTCTATTAAAATTCCAAGTGTAGATGTTGAATAGGCAATTGGATGTATAGGCATGTAGTTTGTAAAAGAAGACTGAACTGAAAATATGGGAGTTAGTGGTATATAGCTATTTAAAGCCAAGAGACTGGAAATGAGTGTAAATAAAGAGGACAGTGGTTCAGAAACTATTTCCTAGATCACTTCAACAACAAAATCTCGTGCTGAAGAGTAAGAATAAGCAAAGGAGACTGAGTCACCAGTGAAATAGTAGGAAAACCAAGATTGCATGTTAACTTGGAAACCAAGTTAGAAAAGTATATCAATAAGGAGGATGTGATTAACAGTGACAAATGTTGATAAGTCATGCAAGATAAATACTGAGACTTAATCAATAGATTTAGAGATATAGAGGTCATTGTTGACCTTGTCAAGAAGAGCAGTTCATACTGTGTGTGTGAGTGTCTCTGTGTGTGTGTGTGTGTGTGTGTGTGTGTGTGTGTGTGTGTGAGAGAGAGAGAGAGAGAGAGAGAGAGAGAGAGAGAGAGGGAGAGAGAGAGAGAGGAGGAAGCAAGAACTGATTGGAGTAAATTCAAGAGACAATTGGCCTGGAAAAATAACCACATGTTTGTATAAAATAATAATACTAATAATAAAACAAAAAAATAAAATAACAAAGCAAACAAAAACAGATAAAGAGTGAAGAACTAATGACATGCAAGAAAGAGAAATTGATCTAATGTGCAAAAAGAAACATAGACTTCAGGTAGAATCATGGAGAGTAGAATTAAGGTTTCCAAGGTAACATGGGGGTAAGATCATGGAGAGTTAGCTTATGGTAATAGGCATAAGAGAGCGTATATGAGGGGGACCCAAGAAAACCCAGAATTTACTGATAAAAATTGTGTATTTATTCTTACATGTTTAAACTTCAATCGCCTTGAAAGTACTCTTTGTTTGATGCAATTACACCTATCAAGACTCTTTTTCCACTGTGCAAAAGAGTTTTTGAACTTGTCAATTTTGATGCCTTTTCATGTTTCTGCTATTTTTTGTTTCACCTCATCCACAATGGCAAAACATTTCCCTTTGAGGACTTTCTTCATTTGGGGAATAGGCAGGGTGGGGCACCGGGGACATGTTTTTGTTCAAAAACTGCTAAACACTCAGCCTGGTGTGGGGCAGGTGCACTCATAAATCACCCATCATGAAATGGGCAAATGCGTCAAGAGACTCCAAAAAATAACTCACTGAAGCTGAACACAACCTCTCACAACAACGCTAGCCAGTACACTGATGCAGATGGGTTCCTAGAACACTTAGTGGCAGAGAGCCTGTACTGCAAGGGGCCCGCCTTCCAAAAAATAATTCCGGTTTTTGGGGGTGCAGCTAATATGGGGAGTAGATGCGGTGAGAGTAGCATATAGAAATTCTTTTCTGATTATTGCTATTTTTGGAGTGAAATCGAAAATATGGTCACCCCCTTCATGAGGACGATGCCAGGAACAAATAAAGTTGTAGACTACATATGAGCTACAGTGAGTTGAAGCCCATGGTGGCATCCCAAACTGGCTATTAGCTTTCATCAGCATTAGCATCAGCCCAGAGTACTAAAGGAGAAAAAGAGAAAGGATTTTAGGGCATCAAGGACTGTGCCAGAATCTAAGACCTTCCTTTTTAAATTCTATAGGGCCTTTGCAGGTAATTTAGTACCCACTCAGAAGGCGAGAGATGTTGTTGACCAAGCAGGCAGCATTATGTGAGTACTAGTGATACAGCCTGATCCAACAATTGGCTGCTTCCCTCATGGTCAATCAACACGAGAGGCAGAGAGCTGGGAGAAGAAGAGAAGAAGGAATCAGGGAACAGGCATCTACCTGTTCCTTCCTATTTGCCTGTTCGTTTAGGCAGAGTTTCCATCCAGTATTTACCACAAGGCATACAGTTTATTTTTTTTTAAGTTTTGAAACTGAGTTTATTAGTGAGAAGAAGAGAAGGAAAAAGGAAGATTCATAGCAGAAAAACCTGCCATGGGTGAGTTTCAAGACATACAGCTTCTTATCTTTTTCCCACTATTGATTAACAATAACCGTGTGTCTTATGACCATTACTCAGTTTCTTGCTTAATCAGTGTTTTAGACCCCATGCTTAGATTTCATCAAGCCTGCCATTTTTCTAAGTTAACAATTTTCCTTGGACATTTTAGGGCTGTGTTCCTTCTAGATGGTTAGTGTCTTCTATTCATACTAGGGACTTCTGGTTCCCAGGGCTTAACATAAATTCAGCACAAAGCATAGAAGGAATCAATTACTATCTACGGGCTAAGAGAACAGATACATTTTGGGGGTTTTCTTAGGAAATTTTTACAGGGCTTGTTTCTTATCTAGGTCTGGCGAGGCTCTTTCAGGGATGTGTAGCTTCTTGCTTCCTGCTTGTCAGGGGGCTCAATGTGAATAATTGTATGTCTTTAATACCAGCAAGAGTTACTAGCTCCAAGGACAGCGAAGGGGGAGAAGAGAAAGAGCATGCCTTTTTGAATTCAAGCCGCAAGCCATTGTAAGTAATTACTTGAATTTCTTCTACTACATAAAAAAACTGGGGCTTCCTTTGGCCCATAACACCAGTATTTGGTGATGTAGCTACTACAGAACTTGCAGCCATAAAGCCTTGCCAGACAGAAACACACGTGATAAGAAAGGGATTGGCAGTAGTGGGAAACTGCCCGGGAAGTGGGGGTGGAATTGACAGTTGAAGAAAACTGCCAGGGGACGGAGGGGCACACCTCATCAACAAGGGGACCTGCATAATGAACATTTGTATACCTAACCCTGAATTGTACCCCACATCTTTAAAATAAAAAATAATAAGTAAATAAATAATAAAAGCTAATAGAAAGAAAAGAAACACACTTGGATGGCTGGTAATGTCCTCAAGGCATTAGTGAGAAGAAGAGAAGGAAAAAACGGCTAACCGCTCAGCCTTGGATGGCTGAATCCTGGCCCAGCATGTCTGCAGCTAACGCCAGCTTTGCCCTGAAGTGCAAGTTTGTCCTGTGGTGTACCTAGGTGATCTTTAAGAAAGGCAGTGAGTATTATGCACATTCATCCATTAGTCTTCTCTAGGACTCTATAAACATGACATAACACAGGTCTGACAGGCTCCATTTTGTCCCAGAGCTGAAGGAGGAAATACTACCAAAATCAAAGCTCAAACGCTAAATGTGGGGTCACTGCTGAGGAAGGTGTGGGTGGACAGGGCTGGAGTCGATTTTGTGGCAAAATAGTGAATTTTAAATTTAATTTTTAAATGTTTTCCTTTTCTCTGGTTAAAAAAGACAATTGTGCTTCTTGTATAAAATTGCAATGTATCAGAAAGTACAGAAAAAAATAAAATCACAACAACTCCACTACTCAGAGAAAAACACTGTTGCAAGGCATTTTTAATACATACATAACAAATGTTTATGCAAAGGTGAGATCAGACTGTATTTATAAGATTGCATCCTGAGTTTTTTCGTTTTACATTATATGGTAACTGATTAGAAAATCACCACTTAATAATTATGTAAGTTTTGAAAAGTATAAAAATGTAAAAGGTGAAGAAAACAACTACTCATCTCCCCATCCAAGGTTAACCACTGTGGGTGGCCAAATTTAAGTGGCTGACCCTTTCTGTGTCCCGTTTATTCTTAGATAATCAAATTCAGTAGTGTTCATTTTTTCTTGTTTCTCATTACTAAGGGGATGTAAAGCACTCCTATGTATGTTTTACAAGGTCCCTCTCTAATCTAGTTCTACCCTCTTGCTTTACAATAAAAAAGTAAAAACCACAAAAGTGAACTACAGCTCAAGTTGCTATGTCCAGCTAGTTTCTCCTCTGTAAACCGGTCAATCTCCATTGTCAACTCTCCCCGACATCTCACCTGCCTCTACTACTGGCATGAATGTCCTGAGTGACATGACAAGAGTTTAAGGAAGTCAAATTAGCCTGGAGTGGCGGAATGAAGGGCAACTCCTATGGGACATGGGAGGTAACAGAGTAAGGCTACTTATTTGATTGGAATAAGGCCCTGAGGTCTTTCAGCAGGAGAAAAGATAGCTCATTCATTCAATTATTTATCTGTTCATTTGTGGTGGGAGGGAAACAAATGTTATTTTAAGAACTGGCAGTGGTTTGGTGTTGGCCCTGGAGGAAAACTGAATTTTTGTTTAGAAAAAGAAGATCGTTTGTTTATAAAATCATCTTATTAGGGCCATGTGATCATGAGAGGTAGAGTCAGTGGGCACAGAGGAGATGGAAGAGTTAAGATCAACAAGAATTAAAATTATTGGCATGATAAAGAAATAGGTGTTTCCATTTTTTTCTGATGAACAAGAAAAATATTAGAAAACTCTCGAACTGATGGGAAACCTTAGACAGGGAAGGAAGCACTTTGGAGAAGATGAAACCAAGTAGCATACAGGACTAAAGGATAAGGGTGGCAACACTACTATAAATTCCCTGGGGCCACAAGACAATCAAGCTTTATATTTAATTCTAGTGTGTTATTGTGTAGTACTATCATTCCTCTCTGCTAACCCCCCAAAAATTCATCATCATCATTATCTTTATGATATTTATTACGCATGTACAAAACAGTTATTGTGCTGTTTAATGTGCATTATGCTATTAAATCCTCACAATAACTCCATGTGGTAAATGTTATTTATCAACATTTCCATTTTCCAGATGAAGAACCAGGTACAGAGTGGCTAAGTGACTTGTTCAAAGTCATCCAGTTAGTCAAAGTTTAAGGCAAGACATAAGTTCAAATCTGCACAGTAAAACAGTGATCTTTACCCTTGTCATCACCCAACTTATGAGTCAAATGTTTTTTTATCATCTATCCTAAATGCATGAATACTTATTCATAGATTATATACATGTACCATTGGGCAATCCTTTTATTATAAATATATTATATATCAATAACATGAAGCATATTTAAAGCTTGAACTCTAAAATAGATAATATAAAGATGAGCTGAATAATACCTGTAAATATCTTACAAATCCTGATGACTTTACCCTGCAATTTGTTAATTTCTCAAGTCATAACATGTACTTAATACATGGTTTATCATTAACAATAGTGATGAACTATCACATTTCATATTATCTTGATAATTTCAACTTTCTGCATTTTTTTGTCACATCTGATTACTTTGTCATGCGGCTTACAAAGGTTTGTTCCCAGATTAGTTGAGGTGTCAGTGGTGCAATTTTCTTGTCATTCATTTATATTTGCATTGTTAGTATTATCTACAATCTGCTGTTCTTTGCAAGAAATTTTTAAAGGTACTTATCTACTTTGTGACGGTGAGTTGAGCTAAAATTGAACCTCTTTTTGATTTTAGCCATTCTAGTGGGTGTAATGTGGTATTTCATTGTGGTTTTGATTGACATTTCCTTAAAAACTAATGACATTGAGCATCTTTTTACATGTTTTTTGACTACTTGTATATCGTCTTTGGAGAAATATCTACTCAGATCCCCTAAATTATTTTTTAGCTAGGTTTTTTGAATTCTAAGAGTTTATTTTGTATTCTAAGTACAAATCCCTTATCAGATATATAATTTGTAAATATATTCTCTCATTCTCCATGTTGGCAAAAACATGGAGAAATTGGAACTCTCATACAATGCTGACTGGATTTTAAAATGGTACAGTTGCTTTGAGAAACAGTTTAAAAGTTAATTTTAAAAAGTAGACATATTTTGCCATGAGACCCAGCAACTGCACTCCTAGGTATCTACCTAAGAGAAATGAAAACATATGTCCACACAGAAAATTGTACATGAATGTTCATAACAATGCCACTCATAACAACAAAATGGTAAAAGTAACCTGAATGTCCATCAACTGATGAGCAGATAAGCAAGATGTAATATATCCATACAATGAAATATTATTCAGTCATAAAAAGGAATGAGGCATTGATCCAAGATGAATAAGCCTTGGATACATGGTGCTGAGGGGAAAAAAGAGACACATATTGTATGATTCTGTTTCTATGAATAGCCGCAAATGGGCAGATCCATATAGACAGGAAGTAGTTTAGTGATTGCCAAAGGCAGAAGGAAAAGTTGGGTGGAAACGGGGAGTGACTGCTTATGGACACAATGTCTCTTTTTGGAGTGATGAAAATGTTCTGGAATTAGATAGTGGTGACAGTAGCACAACTCTGTGAATATGCGAAAAAACACTAAATTCTATAATTTAAAGGAATGAATTTTATGGTCAGTGAATTATATCTCAATAAAGCTGTCATGAAAAAGCATTAGTCTATAAATCCACTTAATTCAACACCCATGACCTTTTCAAAATGCTGACACACAGTCATAAGGGTCCTGCTGCCAGTGCTAGAACATTGTGCACCTTTCCTCTTATCTCAGGGTACCTATCCTATAGCACACAAGACTTAGGAATGTCACACAGATGAACAAAAGGAAACAGGACAATATGTCTACAGGCATACTCTATATCAGAAAGATAAATTCTGTCTCACTTTTTATATCTAAAGACGAAGAAACATCTTGTAGTGTATTCTTTCTCACACCACAATGACTCACTCCCATGCATCTTCTATTAGGGACTGTTGTTCTAAACCCCTGTGCTCTATCAATGCACTGAATTTGTTTCTAGTAAAAGCAAGTTACACACAAAAAGCCTGGCCAGGTCGTCAGAGGCCCAGCTCCGCTACTACCCAAATGTCGAAGACAGGCTACTGTTATGAGAAATTGGGACCAAGTGTGATCCAAGACAAGGTAGGAGAGATTTCCACTGAGGCAGAAGGATGGTCACCTCCTCTAACATAAATGAAGGGAAAAAGTAAAGTTGGGTGCTGGCATAAACAGTTTTATAGGTTTAATATTCACAACCCAGGGACGTTTTCTTTTGATAGTTTCTCCTTTATGTGTGTGAACCAGGACGTGGGGTCCTATGCTGAGAGTGAGGTGGAGTTAGGCAAGAGAGTCAGAAGTTTGAGGACGGCAGACAAGGTGTGAAATAATTGTTGTGGATGGATGAGAGTGTGAGGTGACCAGAGGCAGGTGGTAGAACTGCCATGCAGTGTTGGAGGACTGTGGGAGTGAGTGACTGAGATGAAATGATAAGAGAGTTTTGGAAATAAGGAAGTTAAGTACTCGGGAAGTTAGGGAGTTGTACGAATTAGACACACACATGGATGCTGAAGGTGTCCAGGATGACGACAGAGCTTAGGCTAAAGAGGAACATTGTGAGCCAGATGCCAAAGACTGAATACATGGGAATGTGTGGCTAAAAGATTAGAAAAGTACATAAGGAAAGAGAGTGTGGGTTACCTCAATGACATGGGACTTGAATACATGGAAACTTCTTTGTTGTTTTGTTTTACAAAAAGATGGAGGAATCGTAGTTTGAAGCAAAAAGGATATCAGTGGCATTTCTAGACCCTGAGACGCATGAGATGTGAGAAAATAACCTTAGTCTGCACATAAGAAAGCCATAGGGAAGAAGTAGTGTCAGAGGGAGCCCGAGAGGCATACTGGCAAGGACCGGAGAGAGAAACAGCAAAGGAGAGGCAGGAAAACCGCAGCAATCAGTTATGATCATGCAAACAGCATGATAAATTATAAGCATTTTGAGTAGGCGCAAGCATCACACCTTGAGAGTTTCTATATTGAAGTCAATGGATATTACACACTATGAATCCTATACTGTAGGTTCTATTTGTTGCTCTAAACGTAGTCTAGGAGTCATCATCACCCCTACAAAGATAGAGAAGTTAAAGCACAGAGAGCAAAATGTTCCTCAGAGAGTCAATGTCGGATCCACAGAACAAGACACTTGTCCTGTAGTGGAACACCTCCTTGTCTAATTTCCAATTATACTTGAAGGATGCCAAAAAAGTTAATCGCAACTTTTATATATTTTCTGGCTACCAGAAAATGAGATGTGCACAGTTATGATAAGGGTGAGGGGGCGGTTGTGCTCTGTGACGTTTTTAGTCTGCTTTCTAAGAACAGGTTTTTTCAAATAAATCAGCTTATGGCTCATCTCAGTGGACCTCTTGTTCATAAAGTAGAGAGAACCAAAAACAAGGAAAGATTTGGACCCTTCTGTGATTGACTGATTCTGGTGAGGCAGCTGTGGAAGTTTTAAAACAAGGCTGCAAATTCTTTAACACTTGTATCATTTGGAGTGGGGGCTATACACCTCTGTCACTTGAATCTTAGTGGGCTTGTGATTCCTCTAACTGGGGAAATGATGCTGTATGACTTACGACCTCTGAAATTGGGTCACAAAAGACCATACATATTTCATCTGGGTCACTGAAACACTGGGCCTTTGAGCCCTGACCTGCCACATAAGAAGTGCAACCACTCTGAGACCACCATGCTGATGAGGCCATGTGTAGGTGCTTTGGTTGACAGGGCCAGCTGACCTCGCTTTCCAACCATCACTGTCAAAGCACCAGATAAGTGGTGGGCCCTCCAGAGAAGCCCATCAGCCAGTTGCATACTACTGAGTGATCTCTGTAAAGGCAGTATGAGCAGAAGAATCACCCAGCTAATCCTTCACCCATAGAATTCCTATGAATTCCTAACCTTTAGAATTGTGAGATATAATAAAATGACTTATGTTAATCCACTAAGTTTTAGGGTAGTTTGTTGTGCAGCGACAACTAACTAGAATACAGGGACAGAAGAGAAGAACACTCTGTCCTATCCTACTAGTTTCTTTTTCTTTTTTTTTTTTTTTTTGAGTTGGAGTCTCACTCTGTCGCCCAGACTGGAGTGTAGTGGCTGCTCCCGGCCTCCGCAGCCTCGCCCTGGCTGGGCTCCGGCGATCCTTCCGCCTCAGCCTTCCAAGTAGCTGGGACTACAGGCGCTTGCTACCACGCCCGGCTAATTTTTTGATTTATTGTAGAGATGAGGTCTCGCTTGCCCAGGCGGGTCTCGAACCCGCGGGCTCAGGCAATCCACTCACCTCAGCTTCCCAAGGTGGGGGATTACAGGCTGAGCCACCGAGCCCGGCTCCTGCTAGTTTCATATCTGCCACATACTCCCATCCTTATTCTACCCCGTGTAACTGACATACAGGACTTCTGGCTGTTCTGAGCATGCATTTCATTCTCCTGTCACCATGATTTTTCTCTTGCCATTCTCTCCGTTTGAACTGCCCTTCTCATCTTCCCAACTGAATTCTCACTCACCACTCCAGGCTCAGCTTCAAGGTCAGCACTTTTACGCCTCCTTCCTTGATTAGCTTTGAGGAATTAATAGCTCCTTTTCTCTGTTCCCACAAGCCATTTGCTCACCCCCTCCATCTAGCATCTTTTCCAGGGACACGATCTGTTGTGATCTGACTGTCTTCATTCTTAGACCGTGAGCAAGATCTCGGTCTTCTCCTTATCTCCTCCAGTGCCAAATATGCTGCCCAGGTTGGTTTCAGACTGTGTTAGGGATAGACAAGAGGCTCCAACAGAGCAAGCCCCAATCCCTAGAAGGAATGCAGCTGAGGTAGGGGGAAGTAAAAGTATGGCGTGGTGATGTTGAGTTTACCTAGCAGTGTATTTCCAGGAGTAGCAGGGCATCTGTATACAGGGGTGATTCTCTTGGGCAATGAGTATGAAGAGCCTTCCTATGACCTGAACACAGAGCAAGGACCAGGGAGACTTTTGAAGGAGTAGACTCTTCAGAGAGGATATCTTTATTCTAAAAATCTACCCTTCTAAGTTCTTAATTGAAGGAAATATGTAATAATTGTATGTATTTATGAGATACAGAGTGATATTTCAATATATGTTTGCAATGTGTAATTATTAAATCAGGGTAAATAGCATATTAATCACCTCAAATATTTATTGGTTTGGAGGATTGGGAATTCTCAAAATCCTCTCTTTTATCTTTTTTGAAAAATACATAATAAGCTGTTAACTGTATTTACCCTACAATATTATAGAACATTGGAACTCAGTCCTCGTATCTTACTGTAATTTCACTGATATGAAATTACAGATAAATATTTGAGGAGATTAATATGCTATTTACCCTGATTTAATAATTACACATTGCATACATATATTGAAATATCACTCTGTATCTCATAAATACGTACAATAATATCCAACCTCTCTCTCTCCTCTCTCTTCTCGACCCTTCTTAGCTTCTAATAAACACAATTCTAATCTCTACTTCTATGACAACATGCAACATTTGTCATGCTGTGCCTGGATTATTTCCCTTAATGTAAAGACCTCCAGTTCTATCCATGTTGTTCTAAATGACAGGATTTCATTATTTTTATGACTGAATAATATCTCATCATATATTTATATATATTATATATGCTACATTATCATTATCTGTTCATCTTTCGATGGACACTTAGTTGATTCCATATCTTGGCTGTTGTGCTTCAATAAATATGAGGACGTAGATATCTCTGTGATATACTGTCTTTGCCAGACCAACGTTTAGGAGAGTTTCCCCTAGATTTTCTTCTAGTATTTTTATGGTTTCTTACATTTAAGTTGTGGGTTTAAGTCATGGGTTGATTTTTGTATGTGATAAGAGATAGGAATCTAGCTTTTTGTTTTGTTTTTGCCGATGAATATCCAGTTTTCCCAGCGGCATTTATTGAAGAGGGTATTCTTTCCCCCAATGTATGTTCCTCGCACCTTTGCGAGAATCTACTATTTTTCATTGTGTGCTCTGTAGCACTCTAGTTGGTAAAGGATTTACTGCTCAAAAATGATGGGTCAGGGCAGGTGGGTAGTTGCAAGAATGTTTCAACCTGTATCATCAAATGATTAAGAGTTTGAAGTATCCCTTCACATGTGTCCCCATTTAGTATGCCTGGAATGGGTCCTAAAGCTTGAATATATGGTCCTAGAAATCCTGACTTGAAGGTTATGGGTTCAAAGAGCAGTAAAATGAAAGAGAGAGAGAGAGAGAGAGAGAGAGAGAGAGAGAGAGGTTGGATATTATTGTACGTATTTATGAGATACAGAGTGATATTTCAATATATGTATGCAATGTGTAATTATTAAATCAGGGTAAATAGCA
>CAUYQG010269187.1:0-60804 GCA_963574415.1 Tarsius wallacei
CGGCTAATTTTTTTTTTTATTTATTGTAGAGATGAGGTTTCGCCTGCCCAGGCGGGTCTCGAACCCGCGGGCTCAGGCAATCCACTCACCTCAGCCTCCCAAGGCGCGGGATTACAGGCTGAGCCACCGAGCCCGGCTTGATTTATTGTAGAGATGAGGTCTCGCCAAGTTGCCCAGGCTGATCTCGAACCTGTGGGCTCAGGCAATCCTCACACCTCAGCCTCCCAAAATGCTGGGATTATAGGTGTGAGCCACTGCATGGTTAGGTCTGTCTTTACTATATTTTTTCTTTAATATCACCCACTAGGGTACTTTATTGCATGCTTGTTATTATTTGCTTCTCTACTATTTGTTTTATATTAATCTTGCTTCTTATCTAAGCAGGCTGTTTACCATGTTCCTTGAGGACAAGGATCAAGTCTTATGCTTTCCCTCTTCTTACACACAAAATACATGCCCCTTCTAGTCCCCTAAACAGGGCTTAGTACAGCAGGCCCCTAGGAAATGATCTGCTGCTTTCAGAAGTGAATTTTTAACTTAATTGTGAATTCCTTAAATCTGCAGTTGCCTAAATGCATTTCACTTAAATCGAGGTACATGTAAGAATTCTTGTAAATTTTTAATATGGTCTAATCTTTACATTATGTTGTAGATTAGAGTAATATGTAAGTAGCAAAATATTTAGTTTTTTAGTAAAAGTAAAAAATAATCTATAATAACATGATTTATTTTGATAATTTAGTTGCCAAACACCTCAGATTAGTAAATAGTATCTCTCCTCTGTTTATATTCTGACATTAGCTTTGGCACTGAGCTGGGAAAAAATGACTTCAGACATCAAGTCTTTAGATCCATATATTACTTTATGTACTAAAACTATTGGAAGGTGCCCTTAAAAATTAACTGGTATCATTGTTGTGATTAAAGTCAGTGATGCCCTACAAAGTCTCCTCCTGATACACTGGACCAGTCCATATCTGGACTTTTTGTAATGACCCTTATTTTCCAAAGAGAGGTGATAACATTTGGCCAGATAAAGTAACTAATACTTGGCATTCAGAAACGAGTTGATCTAGCTTTATGACATTTACAAAATTTATAAAATTTACAAAATTTGGAGTTGTTTTCTTTCCACTGAAGAGAATCATTCATGGGTCTCATTAAATGCTTTACCAAAAATGAGTATACAAACAGGTATTTTAAATCACATACTTGAGGAATGTTTCCTAAAGCAAACAAAATGAAAATAAGCAGTAACTACTGAATTGGTGCATACTGTTAAGATATATGACATATTTTGAGAATTTGGTTATTGTTTTGCTCTGAAAAAAGAAAGGGGTATGAACTCAGAGATTGACTATGCTATGTTCTCTTCAATTCCCAAGTTATATAAACATATAATCAATCTGTGAAATAATTACCCATATAATCAGCAATGGGAGAAATAAAATATTTCTAAATCATTTACTTAGACGAATAATAAATATTAATAATTACTATATTTTTTTTTTTTGAGTTGGAGTGTCACTCTGTCACCCAGACTGGAGTGCAGTGGCTGCTCCCGGCCACCGCAGCCTCGACCTGCTGGGCTCCAGCGATCCTTCCGCCTCAGCCTTCCGAGTAGCCGGAATTACAGGCGTGCGCTACCACGCCCGGCTAATTTTTTGATTTATTGTCGAGATGAGGTCTCGCTTGCCCAGGCGGGTCTTGAACCCGCGGGCTCAGGCAATCTACTCACCTCAGCCTCCCAAAGGCGCGGGATTACAGGCTGAGCCACCGAGCCCCGCAATAATTACTACTTTGACTTTATGTATGTACAGATCTCTTTACCCACCTCCCTAGCTCTCTCCCCATACACACAACAGCATACTTCCAAGTACTCTTCAAGAGAGAGTAAATTAAAATTCAATTTTTAAAATTCATAGATGAAACTGGTAATTCTTTCACTATTGAAAAGGATGCTGTTTTCTGTATTTTACGTGCCATAATCAACCGTTATGACAATGTTTCCACTAAAAATCTTAATCTACTTAAAAAAACTAAAATTCAGTAGGTTAATGCAGATAGTTATCTTCTACTGGAACTACTGCCCCCTTGAGTTGCTTAAGAAAACTCAGTCATTGCATTTTGTCATTAATTTACCAAGGAAAAGCAAAACTTTATAAGGAAGTAAAATCGACTTCACTGGTATAGAGCATTAAAGTGATTACCAAAGAAGATTTCCTTTGAATTTCTAATAAGAAATTCATCTTGAAAAGCAGAAAAGGCAATTTACACTGTTAGATATTTCCTAAGGGTCACCAATGAAAAAATATTATACCATACAGTGTTCAGTGTTTTAGAAGAATTTCCTTTCCTACCCATTCAAGTTGACAATCCTGCACTGAGAGTTTTTAACATCTTTTGATTTAGTCATTTTATTGCACTTATATTTGCAAAGATTATATGCAGACCTCAGAGTTAAGTGGGAAAATCTGTCTAAGGGTAAGTACAATAGAATAAGATTTAAAATCTTTAACTCAGTGGGGTGTCTATGTTTTATTCTAATACTAAACTTTATTTCAAGATATAATATAAATGTATGATACTGTAGAAACAGAGCATGATTTTTAAAAATCAAAGTCATTAAATACTTAGAAAACCACAGATTCAGGATGCTGAACCTCAAACACATCTGCATGTACTATAATCCTTAATTTTAGATGTTCAGATTCCCCTTTGTAGTTTCTTGATCATTCAGTGTTCCAAAATATCAGCATAAAGTCAATGGATTAAATGTTAAAATTTGTATACTTGCACATAGTCTACTCTCTGAAAGTTTCACAGAAAAAGAAGAAAAAAAGCCTTGGGCTCTTAAACTTAAAATGGCATTACTTCAGAGACAAAACATAATTTGTGGAACTTAGTAGCTTGTGCTTTCTTCAGTTATTGTTTTGTGAAAATTAAGCTCCTTGTAACCACATAGTTAATCTAAAAGCAAGGGTAAAGCATGAGGGAAAGGCTCTTCTGCACGAACAAGTTGGGAAATCATCATTCTGATAACAATTAATTATGTATCTCTGTATGCCTTATATGCAGAAACTTGTCCAAGGCAAAGGCAGGGTGACTAGTACGTGGTCAGATTTCCTTCATACAAATGCCAGCCCAACAAGTATATAATAATGCATAACCATTATGCACTATTTGGAGAAAAAAAATCCAGGAAACTTCTCCCTATTCACTTTCATTTCATCTCTCTCCTGTATCTTTTTTTTTGAGTTAGAGTCTCACTGTCACCCAGACTGTAGTGCAGTGGCCGCTCCCGGCCACCACAGCCTCGACCTGCTGGGCTCTGGTGATCCTTCTGCCTCAGCCTTCCAAGTAGCTGGAATTACAGGTGCGCGCTACCACGCCCGGCCAGTTTTTTTGATTTATTGTGGAGATGAGGTCTCGCCAAGTTGCCCAGGCGGGTCTCGAACCTGCGGGCTCACGCAATTCACTCACCTCGGCCTCCCAAAGCACGGGATTACAGGCTGAGCCACCGAGCCCGGCCCTGCAATTCTTTTAAGACAAATGACTCATGAGAAATTCATATGGCTAAAAGAATTGTGACACAACCTCCTGTCTGGGGATGATGTGAGTTCCGCTATCTCTGAGCTGGTGCCTACCTCTCTTGAGCATTAGCTTCCTCTGATTTTTGCTGCCTCCTCCCATCCTACCACTTGTGGCTAACCCTAATGGAAAGTAGATGTCTAAGACGACTTCCAGGCAAATGCATCTGGCTGAAGAAAGCCTAGTAATCTGGGCGGATGCAGCCATGTGCAGAAAGCTTTCAGTTCAGATGCCAGTTTCAGAGCCACAGGTTGTGAACTGCGTCACATGTTGCTTTATGGCTGGTGAATCCCTGGCATGCAGGTGCTGCCATGAAGGGTGGGGAGGGAGAAAGAAGCAGTCAGTGAGTGAGAGAAAGCTTGTTGTAGTTCCACCCTAGCTGGGCATGTTGGTTTCTACTGGGGCCTCTGGGATCTCTCTAAATCTTTCTTCTTAGGTTGATTTCTAGAAATAGACATTTTATTTCTAGAAATAGAAACTAACTTCAGAGTTAAACGTTCCAGTGTTTTATCAGGCTTTTTTTTTCAACTGCAAGTGACAGAAAACTTAACCCATTCCACCTTAAGCAAAGGATAATGTATTTTCTTAGTAATAAAATAATCCAAGCTTAGAACTTATCTCTAGTGTTGGCTTAATTCTAAGATCCAAATTATGTCATCAAGCTCTACACATGTTGCTTCCTCTCTCCCTCCTTCTTTCTCATCTCCGCTCAGACTTCTTTTTATAATGCCTTCATCCCTCTCTGCCTTCCACTTTTCTGCCCACGACAATGATCTTAGAGAAAGACATTAATGGGAAATAGATTTCCAAACAATCAAGGCTAGTGAATTTTGAAAATTATGATGATAAATGCTGCAGCAGCTGAACAGATTATCTGGGACGTAGATAGACTTGTCCTCATTAGGGAGACTTTGCTATTGGGAGCCCAGCTGATGGGACCAGAAGTTATCAGTATCATTTCTACAGGAGTCAGGCTGGACATTATGCAGAGAAAAGTCAAAAGGGAAAAACAGAGGAAGCCAACCAAGTCCATGGCCGGCTGCTTTTTGCAGTCTGTCTATAAGCAACATAGATGTCTTCTGATGTCATTTTCATGAGCAGTCTGTGGACTGATGGAGGCTCCCACTTTATTTCATTGCATCTGCTGATTTAAATATTTCTGAATGAAAATTCCCCTTCAGCTTTTATGGGTGTTTTCATAGAAATCAAATTGTAGGATTTCTATCAGATTTTCCAAAATGTGCTACTTAACCCATCAATTTACATGCCTTAAAACATTTTTACCAGTGAGTTTTCCCCTCAACTTCAAAATGCATAAGAACTGCAACTTGTTGGTAAATATGACCACTGGTTTTGAAATCAGAATAATTTAGATGTAAGGCTTCGATCCTTTAGTCTTTAGCCTTTTTGAATATGTTGTTTACTCCCTCCCTCTTCTCTCTCTCTTCTCCTCCCTCCCTCCCCTCCCTTTCTTCCCTTCCTCCCTCCTCTTCCTCCCTCCCTCCTTCCTTCTTTCCTTCCTCAATGCAATGCTGTTGATAATAATAATTTTGAGAGCCAATGACTATCTAGAAGATTGAATGAAGCAGTGCATTTTAACTAATTTAGCATATATCCTGGCACAGTATAAACACTCAATAAGTTATTGTTCCGTAGCCCTGTTCACTGGGACAAGAACTTGGCCTACCTCTGGCCCCAAACTTGGAATGCTGAAAAGCATCTCTTTCCACCTCTGTTACAATGGAGATCAGAAGTTTAGATAAATTAAGATGAAGGCTCTACCCTTGGGAATTACCTACCCCAGCATTTAGCCTGGCTCCACCTCCTGGGGCCCCATTAGATGACTCCGAGTAAGAGACTTCATCCCAATTTCATTAGACTGGAAACAAGAAGTCCATTTGCTCAAATTCTCCTTCTGTGTTTTTGGAAGCATGAATGTGTATAACAGAGTAGGAATGCCTTTGAAAAAGAAACAGCCAACTGTGATTGCTGGCTTAGCATTTAAGACTTTCTCCTAGGTTCATCCTCAGAGCAGTCTTCCCCCGCTTTTTGACCTTGAAGGGAAGCCAAGAGGTAAGGCTTGTTTATAAAGGGAGAAGAAGCAGCCCACAGCTGCAGGCTTCAGATTATGGCCTGGGATGCTAGATGCTGTGTGGAGGTACAGCTTCTCCATCCCTTTCATCTTTGCTGCTCTTGGCCCACGCCCTCCACTGCTGAGATGCGCCCTGGGACCCAGTTGTAGAGTAGCCGGCTGTGTGGAGCTAAGTGGGCCCCAGAGCACAAACCTTCTCACAGGCTGGGAGGGGCATCCAGAGGTTATCCAGTCTCTGCTGCATGGAATGATCCTTTTTTGGAACTAGATGATACCTAAAGGTTAACTAGTTCAACTCTTCCCCTTACCCTACTAATTAAACAGATGAGGACACAGGAGCCTAGAGGTGAGCCAGGCGGGATGATGCAAACTAAGGCAGGGCCCTGGGGCTCCGGAGTTCTGGATCATTGCTCTTCTTTTCCTGTCCACAGCATACACACATGCACATACCCCTCTGGAGAGTCAGGCTGCTGATGCTGCAGATGTTAATAAGGGCCTTGGGATGAGCTGCTGTGGTCTTGGTGTATTGATTCAGGTAAGAAAATAATGCTTTGGACAATCTCATGCAATTTTTGAGCAGAGAGAAATCTTAGCAATCCTCTGGTCCTCTGTCATTATTATAAATGTGAACATTGAGACCAACCAAAAGGAAGCATAGACTGCCAGAGACATAGGGCTACACACTGGCAGAACTGGGACAAGAAATCAGATGACCTGAGTTTCAATCCGGTGCCCTTTCCATTTGATTCCATGGTTTCCCTTGGTGCTGGGATCCTCCCTCAGGCTACCTCCTGCCTAGGATGCTGGAAAGGGCTCTACTGCCTGTCAGGGTTGTGTGGCTGAGTTAATCAATATCGTTTTCCTGGAATTTCTCAGGGGAAGGCCTAACTAGAAACCTGTGATGCATAAAAATAGTGGTGGTACTAATTTATGTTGATTAATCACTTTGCAGTTTGCAGAGAGCTTCAACCACTTTTATCACCCAACCTCAGACTTCCTTGAGAATTTAACCCTGCTATTTTTTTCTGAGTTGAATCTTCACCTTTAAATGACTTTGTCCACTGTTTCACGTTTGTGGTCCTGCAAGTGATCTGTGAGTTCTCCCCTCCCAGGCTCTATGATGCCTTTCTTTAGAATTAAAGCGTCTCTTTTCATAACTCAAAGAAGAATCCCATTTTCCGTGGGTGAAAAGATACATCCAGTTCTCAAGATGGCTTTGGGTGTGTGAAAGGTTCATTTTGTCCACCTTCTCCTTGCTCTCTTCAGACTCCTCTGTCAGCCAGTCAGTGGGTGGATTGGAAATTCAGCTCCAGCTCAGAGAAGCTAGATAAGGCAGCCTGCAGTCTGAGAAGGAGTTAATTGCGTATTCTTTATGCCATCTTCCATGATGTACTTTTAGCTTCCCTTTGCCTCAGATTGTGGCCATCAGTGGTAGTTTTTTGCTGTGGTATACATTGTTTACTAAAGTAATTAAAATATGTGAAGTGGGCAACCCCCTCATGTCCCTTCCCACTGTGGGAGCTTTTCTGTCCTCTCAATAAATCCTGCTTTCTGGAAAAAAAAAATGTATATATATATATATATATACACGTGTGTGTGTGTGTGTGTGTGTGTGTGTGTGTATGTAAAGTGTTCCCTGTTCCCCTTTTTGGGCTTCTTCCCCAACTACTTCTGGCACTTTCTTTGGACAGATAAGAAAAAAGAGAGGGGGCAAAGGTTTGCCTCTCCCTTTACCTAGAATGGCTTATTTGAAGTAGTTTGTAAGCAGCAGACTTTTCCTTTAGCCACAGCTGTGCCTTTCTGGCTACTCGGTCCAAACTGCAGCGTGTGTTCTAACTTGCCAACTTCCAGTGCTTCATTAAGGACATGGGGCATTAAGGGCACAGAAATCAAAGGAGGGAAGAGAAAGGAAGCAAGGGTCTGGCTTGCTTATTATAGCAGCACAAAACCAGAAAAGACTTCTTTTCATTCCTCAATACAGCCCTACATAGAAAAAGCTACAGTCAAGGACACTTGAAAATCACTTCCTAATCCAACCTAAATCTATACCACCCTCACCGCCAAATTTCCCTATCTGCCTACACACATATAAATTCAAAACCCATTCCCTTATCTTATCTAAATCCTGGACCCAGAGAATGCTTCTTGCAAATATTTATAAGAACAATACCTAGCACTACTACGACCATTATTGCGACTGTTACTTGTTAACATGTATCAAGGCTTACCAAATGCCAATCACTACAATGAATACTTTGCATGAATTATTTTATTTAATCCTCATAGCCATTTTGACTTGGCCAAGATAACATAAAGAATATGCTACTAACTCCTTTTCAGACTGCAAGCTGCCTTATTTAGCTTTTCTGAGCTGCAGACGAATTTCCAATCTACCCACTAACTGGCTGCCAGAGGAATCTGAAGAGGGTAAGGAGAAGGTGGACAAAATGAGACTTTTCACGTACCCAAAGCTTTCTTGGGAACTGGATGCATCTCTTCACCTGTGAAAAATGGGATTCTTCTTTGGGTCATGAAAAGAGACCCTTTAATTCTAAAGAAACACGTCGTGGTGCCTGAGAGGAGAGAGCTTACATCACTTGTCAGTTGATGTTTAGCATATAGAGAAACTGAGGTTCAAAGAGGATAAGTGATGTTCTGAGGTGATACAGTATTATTCTGCCTCTACCATAAGGTTGCTTAAGGGTAAGCCACCCACCCTGGGGCCCTGTTTTTGCATCCACTAATTCTTCTGATGGGAGATCTTGCCCCTGCCTGATATAGATCTAGCAGAATGGGCAGGATGCTGAATTTGCCAGAGGCGTCAGGCCCTGCCTCAGTTTATATCTCCACTAGCCCTATACATGCAGCTTTCTGCCTACTTCAAACCTGGGTCAACTCCAGAAACTCCTGGTTCTGATATATAAGAAACATGCATACCACATTATACTCTGAGAGGTCACACAAGGAATATAGGATGAAACTTCTCTTAGAAACAGTCTGGAAGCAGCTCCTAATGATGACAGGTCTCAGGCCAGTGCAGAAGTTCCTGTCACCAAAGGAAATGATGCCATACCTTAATATTTCCAAGTGTGGTTTCATGCTGCTGGTTATGCTTTATAAACACTCCTAAGTTAGGGCATACAAGTTCTGTCTGAGACAAATGAGATTGGCAACACAAAACAAAGGCTGTTGTAAGCTGTCTGCTTTTAGGGCAGCTGAACTGGGGTGCCAGCAGTGGATATACAAGGTCCTCCCAGGATCCACGCATGGAGTCAGCATAACAGACATTTTAAATGGTGGATCAAATGTGCTAGGTTCTAGAACCTTGGAATTAGAAAACAGTCTTCAATGCAGAAGTCACCTAGTCTAGCCTCCCATCTAAACCTTAAGAGACAGGTTCCCAGCTTGAGCTTTCCTAGCAATAAGAGCTAATGGACTGGCAAAGGAGAATATTCCACCGATTATTAGGAAAGCTCTTTCCCTCACAGTACTATTGGTATATGAGAGGACTTGGAATGATTTTACTGGAGAATGGGCTTCTTGTAGTAAAGGCTTCCCCTCCTAGGTAAGTGTGCTAGGAACCCGTCAGCATCAGTGTACCAGCTAGCATTGTTGTGAGAGGTTGTATTTGGCATCAGTGAAGTTTTCTTTGGAGATTCTTGCAATGCATTTGCCCATTTCATAATGGGTGATTTACGAGTGCACCTGCCCATACCTCTCTGAGCATTCAGCAGCTTTTGACCAAAAACGACGTGACCCCCAAGTCCTATCCTTTCTATTCACCCAATCTTGCCCCAGTGATTTCTTTTGTTGCTGTTTCCCTCGATGAAAAAGTCAAAGAAAAACTTTTTGCCAATGTGGGAGAGGTGAAACAAAAAACAGCAGAAGCACTAGAAAAGTGATACGTTTAAAAACTGTTTTGAACAGTGGAAAGAGCATCTTGATAAGTGTATTACCTCAAACAGAAAGTACTTTGAAGGTGACTGAAATTTAAACATGTAAGAATAAATACACAATTTTTAATAAATAAATTCCAGTTTTTTTGGGGGGGGTTCCCCCTCATATATTTGCTATTGGTTCATGATCCTAAGATTATAAAATAAAACTAGAATCCAATACTATCACCTTAAGCCTGGTGAGATATTCAATCAATAAATGTATTATTGCTATTGCTGTTGAAGTCTCTGAGAGGATAGCTCAGGGAGCCAATTTCTAGCTAAGCTTGGCTTTTGAGAAAAAAAAAAAAAGACCATTTCATTGTTTGCTTTATTAATGCCAAATTATCTTGTTCTCCTTTTTTTTTTTCTGCCACGAGGTCACACACACAGCATATGCAGTCACTGAGCCTAGTCCAAAGGAGGATACTGCATATTCTAACCAGCCTAGTCTTTTCTTCTCTGAGATTCAATAAGCATTGCTTTTTTAACCAGGCTGGCAGCCATGTGGATCCTTTAAACTGCTCCCGTGAAGAGAAAGCCTTGAAGTGTGGCAAGGGATTGACTTTTAGCTTTGGCTCTACTTACACCAACTGGCTGGCATTTCATCCCTAAACTGGTTTCTCATTCATAAATTGGGGATCATTGTTTCATTATTGTAAGAGTCACTGAGCATAATGTCTAAATTCTTAGAAAAGATGGAAAATGCTATATAATAAATATAAACATTATCATTGGGAAATTAGTATTTTCCAAGGAAGACTTAGATTCCAAGTAGTGGGTATGTACATGTGTATTGAATATCTGCCATGCTTCTGTTCCATTTGTCATCTCATTTAATTTTTGATATCAGTTATAATTTTTAGATTCTTTTTGGCATTTAAATATTTAGCAAAGTCAATCTTGCTGAAAAGAAATGATCCTAGCTGGGCTCGGTGGCTCAGCCTGTAATCCCGCGCCTTGGGAGGCTGAGGTGAGTGGATTGCCTGAGCCCAAGGTTCGAGACCCGCCTGGGCAAATTGGTGAGACCTCATCTCTACAATAAATTTTAAAAAAATTAGCCGGACGTGGTTGTGCGCGCCTATAGTTCCAGCTATTTGGAAGGCTGAGGCGGAAGGATCGCTGGAACCCAGCAGGTTGAGGCTGCGGTGGCCGGGAGGAGTGGCCACTGCACTCCAGTCTGGGCAACTGAGACTCCAACTCAAAAAAAAAGAAAAGAAAAGAAATGATCTTATTTTGGCTAAATAAGTCTGAATCTAAACTAAAACCCAACTACCAGTGCCTAAGCTGTACAGGGTAAATTTTCCAAAATCTAGGATCTTTAGAAGGATTTATCCTGCCATTCTTTACTCATGAATATTACAGCAAACATTTAGGGGCTGGGTGAATCAGTTTGAATGCAGTGTGATCTATAGATCTGAGTTGAGTTGAGACCTCCCACTTCATTCAGTGAATTGAGCTCTTTTAACAACATCTAAAGTTTTATTTTCACTAGAAGATTTTAGTGCAGCCAGGAGGCTCCAATCTAGGCATTTGGAAAAGAAAATAAGGGCCAAGTTATTTTTCAACCCACATCTTTGGACTTGAAATATCTGCTCTATAAAAATATATATATATTGCTTGGGGGCAGTAAAGGACAGTGAGGACTCAGAGTGCTAACACTGAGACAGGATTAAGAGAGGGGAAAACAAAAGAAGTTATATAAAAGGCGTGTGTTCCTGGGGCTTCCCTCTGAGAACTTTGCTCCTGGCAGATGCCGCTCTAGGTAGGAGAACTGGGGAGAATCACAATGGGCCTATTTATCCTCTAGACTCACACTGCTAAACAGCTTGGCTCTAAACTCCTGTGTTTTTGGAAGACTCCAAGGGTTTTTCCTAATCCCAGGGCTAGAGGCTGAGACTGAGACAGCCATTCCACTGAGATTCTGCTAAATGGATGCTGTTTGCATAAACTTGTCACAAAGCCCTGCTCTGAGGAAGCAATGCTATGCTATAATGATGTCTTTGTGAGTTTTCTCTGTACTTTCCCTCCAAAAATCTCAAGCACCCACTAGACCTGGGGCTGAGATCTTCAGTTTGTCTACAAGGAGCTAGATAATAGTCTGCTCTACTTTATTGGGAAGAGGAGAGGCAAAAAGAAGGCAAGCAATTCTGATTTGGTAAGTCAGAAGTCTGATGCCACTATAGAAAATTCTCAATCTCTTGTGTAAAGGTTTCATCCATGGAGTTTCTATAACTGGGGTGAAGCCACAGATGGACATGCATTTGTGAATGTACACTTATGTATTATAGATCTAAAATCAAAAGGCTATCCAAACCAGCCCATCCCTAAGGTATGCACCCCACAAACTGGGGGGAATATAGAGTTCAACTAGGTGACCCCAAATCTATATAGTGGAAAGGACACTATAAAACTGAAATTTAAACCTCATAAGACTCAATCTGTATATTTTTGGTTTGCCTTTGGATATGCATGCCACACTCAAGTAATAAGTTTACATTAAAAACAAGAACAAGGCTCTATGGGACTTAATTTCCATTTTATTTATTATTCTTAGTGACTCTGGACAAGTCACTGCTTCCTTTCTGGCCAAGATTTCCATATCTAGAGGTAGGCTAGGTAATTTACAAGGCCCTTTCCCCCTTGTGTGTTTATGAGCTATGGCTTTAGTGTTCAATCTCTTCTTTCAACCCCTGGATTCTGAGAAACTTGGATTTGGGGAGTTAGACAGGGTGCAGTTATGGGCAGGGTTGGTCCCTCAAAGATGCACCAGAAATCTAGATGACATCTGGAGAGAATGTAAGCTCAGCCACCAAAGAGACATGCCTAGTGAATGATCAAATGGCTGGGAAGAGAGCTGAAAATTTCATTCACAATACAGCAGCCAGCATCCACACCTCAGAATAGCCATGTAGACGAAGCAGGGAGAGAGTAGAGAAGGAGGAGGAAGGAAAAAGGTAACATGAGGGCAGAGCTTCTGAAGGGCACACTGCTATTTCTAAGGCACTGGCAGCCTCTCACATATGTGGGGAGGGAACTATTAAGAGAGCCCAACAGTTGGAGAGGGGAGGCAGTTTGAAGTATTCATTCCCAGAAGGAGGGCTATATTATTCTGGAAAGTTTTGAAGCTGTCAGCAATGCTGATCAACTAGCTTAGAGTGAATCCATTTTTTTTTTGCTGCTTGAAGACAGGATGCATTAGAAGAAGACTTTGGGCTTTTCCTCCTATTTTTAGGCCATTTATTTCCAGAAATGTCTAAGGAAATTTCCAGCAATCACATGTGAACAGGACGTGGCCGAGAGGCTTGTGTCTGTATATGTGGCTGTGCACACAATGTACATGCATTGACATGCACACGTGTTCATCTAAATATCCTCTCCCTGATGTATGGATGTGTGTGTATAAACTACATGTAGCTGACTCTGATATGCAGCCCATTTGTGTAAAATCCCCAAATCCCCTGGAACCAGAGTGGCGGTGTTTTTAAAGACTGTCGAAGTGGCTGCTGAAACTGCTGCTGGGGTCATATTCAAGGTGATTGCCAGCCCCAGCTGCTGACCCCTTGGACACAGAAAAGCAAGTTGGAAGAGGCAAAGCCTACTACTGGGCCAGGTGGGAAATCAGGAGACTTCTCAGGAGATAAGGAAGGGATAGGCTCAGCTTTTTTTTCTTAATATATATGAAGATTCTTCTATGTTTTGAGACATGCAGTCAAGAAACATTAAAATTAAATAAATAAAAATGATGGCATTTATCACAAATGACAGAATCTATGACAATCTCCTGATTGGACCATTTGCCATTAACATACGTTGCAAAGTTTTTGGAACTCTTCAGAGTTGCCTCCTCAAAAGTAGATGAATTGTCCTCTCATCTACTTCAAAATGTTCTGATTTAGCTCATGCAGATTAGTGAATACAGAGGAAGCTTGAACCCTTCCATGGGTTCCGGAAGTATCATTCCCCGTGAATTCACGCTTGCTCATGTTTGCTGGGTCTCTGTTTCTTTATCTGGAATATGGGTTACTTTGTCTCCTTTTTACCTCATCAGAATTGTGTGAGGATAGCCATTTCAAAGCTCTGGGAGAAAAGCAGGTTTCTGTGTGTTCTTTGGAATCCACCAGCTGCCTCCTTCCGTAATTAGATGTGGAAACCTGAGAATCTTGTAGTTTAGCTGAGTTTCTTCTTAAGCTAAAGGAGTGGGTTCCCTCTAACTGTAGAAAAATTGGAGTCACTCAATGGAAATGAGCAAGACAATTCCTTTTTCTGCAAAGACTGGCTTAGAAGAGAAGGCATAACCGTGATTGAGTGGGGAGGTAGGAGATCCCTAGAAGAATACTCTGCCCCTGGGGCATTCTGGCTCCAGTAGGAGTTGGAACCTAATCACCTGACTTTGGACATTTCTGCACTACTTATTCCTGGCCCCCAGGGGCAAGGCTGGGAGTGAGCCCTAAGGATTGAAAAGATGGAGATTGAATGAAAGTAATAGGGATTGAGGGTTTTAGGAAGGTGCTCCAGGGCTGGAGGTGGTGCTGCTGCTCTGCTCTCCTCTTCCATTCTCTGCTTTTAGAGGGCTGGTGACCTGAGGATGGATGAGATGCAGTCTTGGAGAAAAAACAAGAGAGACAAGACTCTAAGCTCTGTATCACTAGACACTTAATTTCTAAACCTGTGGTTTTCAAACCTTTATGCCCCTAAAATAATTTTGAAAAAATCATATATGCCCCTTGCACATTTTGAGCTGCCATCTAAGCTCTTCAATATACTTTTAAATAGTTGCACATGATGCCATTTCCAGAATATTGTAAATATTGATATTAAAAAATACATCATTCCCTTTAGTGCACCTAATGAACTTTAAATACCAGAGCAATTTGGTACATCAACTATGAAATACATGAACAAGTTCTTAAACAGTCAGTTTTACATGGTTCTTTTTCCTTCTTGAACTTATATTTTCATCCCAGTTACTCCACTGAATTTTATCTTTATGTAATATATTTTTATACATGAAATTTTTTTATTGGCCATTCTATCATAATTTACTGTGACAAAAATATGTATGAAAATTTAAATTTAATTTTTAATGGCAATGATCATATGTTTCTAGATGTTAAGAGTTTTTGGGTTGAGTTATCATTACAATTATTAATAATATGCAGAAATTGAAAATGAATTGTTATCATTATAATTATTAATGATAGAAAAAGATAGTTGACTAAAATAATATATATCACAATTTTTGATGAATATGCAAGATAAAAAGTAAAATAGTAATGAAAATGCAGCTCATATTTTCATATTTTCATTTTTTCCATGTATTAATTAATGAATATTATTTATTTTTAAAGTAAGACAGATGCAAGATCAATTCCTATCCCTGTTTTTTATTTTTATAAATGCAAGAGCTGAAAAAAATTATTTAAACAAATAGTTTAAATGAAACCAAGTTTTGTTATTGAAATGTAACTCAATTCTTTGAAATTTTATCTAGTCATTTGCCTAAAATCAAACATTGGTCTCTTATCAAAAATTATTTTTAATCTTCTCTTGACTGATAATTCTTTTATGTTTAGTCCTCTTTCATTTCTTGAAAAGAATTGAAAAGTACTCAACTTGCAAACAGATTTTTGTACCAGGATTTCATACAATTTCTTTCTTTGTACTCTGCAGGTTTTTATTCCTGAAATTTAAAATGAGTGAGAAGTTGTTCTTTTCAAGAGAGGCGGGGTTGTGTGTGTGTGTAGAGGGAAGGGGTGAGGGCAACTGGGCAAGGAATTGTGGAACCACAGGGTGTTCTATGTTTAATTTTAGATAAATCCATATGAGAGTTGTAGATCTGCAAAGTACCTCACAACTATTTTTGCCTGAGTATCTATTGGAAAGGCTGTAGGTGTCTTCAAAGTTCTACAGACCCTGGTTTGAAACCACTTGTATGGACACTGTACTGTATCTCTGTACTACTGTATCCACTGTACTGTGTCTCTACCTATTAGTGGAGTCGCACCTCATGAGACTCCTACTCTTCAGGATGTGTAAGAAACTCCTGAGGTACATGCCAAAAGTGCACTTCTCTTTGGACTATGAAAAAGACCGGAAACAACCAAGTGTCTATTATTAGGAGATAGACTGGAGAAACTGTGGCACTATCTGGCCTACTAGAGTCCTAAACAGATATAAAAAGAATGTGTGAACTTCATTGAAAAAAGCAAAGTATATAACATGTATGGTATATCTAAGAAAGTGATAAATGATTATAAATTTATATTTGCTTATGTAAAACACAGTTTAAGAATAAATTGAAAGAAGACCAAAATGGTTATCTGTAGGAAGAAGAGAACAGGGTAAGGATGGTGAGTAGGGATGGAACTAGATGTTGCTTAAATATATCCTGTTTTGTGATTTTGACTTTAAAACCATGTAGCAGTTTTTATATCATTATAAAGCAAAATTATAAATCAATTGGAAAATAGAAACCAAAGCAAGTCCTAAAAATAAAAAACAAAATAAATTAATTCTGTGTATTAAGTTAGTGGCTTTACCACATAGAAAGCACTTATTTCAAATGATTTTGAAACATAGCTATGTTTTTTGTATGTTCCTGGTAGGTATATTCTAAGGGAAGAAAGAGCTACAAAGATTGTAAGTAGAAGGTTGTTTTCAGTAATCATATTGTTGAACTGTTTCAGTAATCATATTGTAATCAATTATAATTCAGTAATTATATTGTTGAACTGTTGAACGGTTATTTTGAAACTCTAATATGTATAATATGTCATATATTTTATAATATATTATATATACACACGTTAGGATAAAGCAAATAAGTAATATTAATATTATAGGAATAAAGATTTTCAGCATAAGAGAAAAAACACAGATATAAAATTACAGAAATAAATGCTCTGTAATCCTAAATTTAAGTTAAAACAATTAGTATGAACTCATGATATTTTTTTCTCTTAAGCAAAAAAGTTTTTGTTAGCTATTTTTATGATAAAGACCTAGAAGTAATGACCACCCTGGTAGCAGTGGGCACGCCTAAGATCCATATTGTGGTCTTTACATTCCATTGTCCACCAGAAGGATTCAGGGGTCCTTGGGCAAATGACTGATTCTAAGGCTGTGGCAGGAAATGCACAAGATAAGGGTAGAATTTTTTTGTCAGAAAGTAATGCTATCAGACTACTGAGGCAATGTGGGAGGACATAGGCACCATCTTTAAGAGCCTTCCACTGGCCAAAGATAAAACATCAAGCATCATAATTAATAACTACAGTAGAATGAAACATTTCAAATGTGTTGTTATTGATGTTGCTTTTTAAAAGACCAAGACTTGATGATGTTTCTCAAGAACAAAACAAAACAAACCTCTCATTGATCACCTTTGGAGGATGCTAGGGAATGAATTCATTATTCTAAGAACTGGTATATAAAGGGAAGAATCAAGGATTTATCTTATCAATCCTGCATAAACTGATATCAGTGTAGCCAAATAGCTGATGAAGGAAAGTTTTTATTTATAAAAGGTTTCCAGCTAATATATGCAGAGAGGACGTAATAATTAGAATATCATCTTTTTGCAGCCATCAGTGAAATAATGGATCTAGGCAATGATTATTAGTGGCTGCTAAAACTGCTAGATAAAAGAGAACTTTATAGAAAATAATCAGACTGAATCTGCTGTTCAGTCTTAACATAAAAAAAAAAAGAAAGCTAGACAACTTTTGCCTCCTGTTTTGTTACAAAAGAAGCATACAACACCATTTAAGGAACTAGATCTGATCAGGGGTCTAGATACCTGGTCAGGTATAATCAGGTATTCCTGATTATAGGAGTGTCCTAGGTAGAGGAGCATGCGAAATGACCCATGAGGATATGGTGAAGTAAACCAGAATGCGAGAATCTGTGAGATAAATGACCCAGGATCTTAAACAATTAAAGAAACAAATAAATAGAAAGATGGGGGCAGAAGGTGGGGGAATCCTACAGTTAAAAGACCCTAAGAAACATTACTATTAATAAATACAATGTGTAGATCTCTTTTTGGATCAAGTTTTAAAAAAAACACTTAAGAACATTGGGAAAATTTTAACACTGAATGGAATTTGATGTTAAGGAATTGTTAGTATTTTGGAAACAATATAGCATAACCCAAAAAGTCATTACCTTTGTTAAGCTAAAAAAAGTAGGGGGGCTGCTGGATTTCTGAACCTCTTCCTTTGAGCCTAATTCAGAGTTCATCCAACTTTCTCTGTAAAGGACCAGACAGTAAATATTTTGGACTTTGCAGGTGGCCTTTATTGCAACTTTAAGGTGGTCTATGTTGCAAATACTCAACTCAGCCCATATAGCCTAAAGTCAACCATAGACTTTATGGAAATGAATGAACATGGTTTTGTGCCAGTGAAACTCCATTTCCAATAACAAGAGATAGGTCATAATTTGTTGACCTTTCTGGTCTAATTCATTGGGTTTGGGGTAAAGGCTAGGAAATCGTAGTTTTAAACAAGCATGCCAGGCACTTGTGATCAGGCAGACAACATCGAGATGAGGAAACTGAGGATTAGGCAGGACAAATGACTTGCCAGGAATCTACAGCTACAAGGTAGCAGAGCTGTGTTGACAGGGGAAAATTCTGCTAGGCCCTCTCTCTGCCACACTCACCCTCTTCCCCCAGTAATGAGAAATAGGGAGAAAAAGCTGAGAAGAGAACAGGAAGAGGAAGAAAGAAGCTTTGGTTTGCATCATAGCTAACTCAGCAGTCTCCTTTAGGATGGGGCAGAGAACAAAGGGAAGAAGAGAGAGAGCCCAGGCACAGAAAGCCTGGCAAATGAAAGCATAATGTCATCTTCCTACCCAGGTCTGAAATGTAAGGCTGCCAGATTTAGCAAATAAAAACACAGGACACCTCATTAAGTTTGAATTTCAGGCAAATACCACAATTTAAGTATAAGTATGTTCCAGGCAATATTTGGAATGTAATTATAATTAAAAATTTGTTGTTTACCTTTTTTTTTAGATTAGGAAATATGGTTTATTTAAAAGTAAATTAGAGAGAGAGAAAGAGAAGATTCACCTCCCCAAGGTGGGGAGGGGGCCAAAGCCAGGAAACAAGGAATCATGGCGGCAGCCATAGCTCAAAGAGCACATGGCCACACCAGAGTCTAGCAAGGCAATTGCCTGTTGTTTATCTAAAATTTAAATTTAACTGGGCATTCTGTATTAAATCTGGCAGGCTTACAAAAGTGTGAAAAATAATTAGTGAAAGAATTTAACAAAACATTGGTGGGCTAGTGGTCAAAAATACCCCTGCCAAAGGGCTGTGAGAATCACCAGAAAACTGCTCATGAGAAGGGTTCTGAAGTCACAGAGACTGGACTTCTCTGGCCTGGTCAGATTTTGGAATAGTCACTTTACTCACTCCTGTAATTCCTTGCGTTTGTGGTTGACCTTGGGATGGATCTCCTTAAGCCTGAGTTGATCAGGTATTTCTAATCTTCCTACTCAAAATCTGGAATCATTCAGAACCCATCTGGTCTGTAGGTATAAAAGGAATTTTATGGAGATGGTGACATTAATGTTTTGTTCCAACATGATCCCCAATATACCAAGAATAATCGTTTTTCTGGGAAACAGATTTAATGCAAATAGAATCGCATTCTCGAATTAGCATGAACAGCAATTCAAAGGAGCAAAGACCTTAGTGAATCCTGGCCAGGTCCAGTAACAAAGGCAAAAAGAGGAACATGTCCCAGGATCTTATGACTTTCTAGTTCCTCCAAACTGACAGCTAAACAACCCAAGCATCCCAACCCTCTAGCACTGATGAATTCTTCCATGGGCACTTCCAACCTTCCAGGTTTGTCAAACTCCATCTCCCTTGTGAGCGCGTGCGAGAGGGCAGAGGAAGGCAATGACTGAGGAGGTGGAAGATATCTTCCAAGTAGGCGTGAGCTTCTTCCTCTGTGCAATCCAAAGATCTGCTTCTCTCCAAGTTCTTATTTTATTTCTGGAATCATTCCTTTTTCCTGTGCCTTATTGCTTTACATCTCTGTTTCAAGGCTCAGTCATAAGATCCTTAAGTATATCTTGAGAGCTTGGATCATTAGGTAATATTTCTTATGCAATGTTTGGGCAGGGTAACTTATCTTCATCTGTGACATGGGCATAATAGAGGGTTCCATTGCACAGGACTAGAGAAAGGATTAAATGAGGGATGTATGTAACATCCAGTGGCCAGTACTTACTATTAATTAATTAATTAATATTATTTCTATCGTTAAGATGATTGTTTCTGGGTAGGTCATGTCTGGCAAAGTTTTACCATGGGGGATATTAGTCAATAATTTTTGTCAGGGAAGACTTTGACCACTGCCTTTCCCAGACTGTGCCTCTCCACTGTGGGAGAAAGATATAGGTCATTCTGGAGGAAAATCAGCGTAGATAAGGAAATCTGAGGAAATTGGGGTTGTTATGCTGCTCAGGAGCATGTAAAAACCACACACAATAAATGTTATTGTACTTTATGTATATACACTTGCACTTAATGATGTTAAATGGATTTTTACATACAGAATCTTACTTTAGGCAGGCTGTTGCTGAACTCATATTTTGATGATAAGGAAATTGAAGTTCAAAAGTCATATCAGAACCCAGGACTTGTGACTTTCAATTTAGTGCTTTCTTTTGTTGTATCACAGGCCTCTTGAAAAATTTTATTCCACTCCTAAAAGAATGCAGTATAAACTTCACCCACATCAGCAGTGCTGCTCAGAGTCTTGATAAGATTCTTCTTAGTGGGTCCCCTGTGATCAATTAATATCTTTCTGATATT
Organism: Tarsius wallacei; assembly: GCA_963574415.1. NCBI lineage: Eukaryota > Metazoa > Chordata > Mammalia > Primates > Tarsiidae > Tarsius > Tarsius wallacei. The sequence goes on from CAUYQG010269187.1 coordinate 20,456, forward strand.
TTTCTGCCCAAATACTTAAGCTCATCACAGTTTACACACAGAACACTTGAATTTCTCTCTTTGTAAGATTTAAGATTTTAATTTGGAATACCTCTTCTGGATTGTATATAAAATTATCAAATGAGACACACACCAGCATCAGTTTGAGGGACTCCATTATTTAAGATTCTTCATCGGGAGAAATGTTCCTACTTTCTTGACTTATTTTTCTTAAATCAAGAAACCAAGTACAATAAACCTTTCTACCATATTCTATCACAAGCATAACTTTTTCTTTAAAATATTTTCACATGAAAGTTAAATTAAGTTCACTGGTTTCCTTTTATTCATGTTTTAAAATTGTTTTTAAATTTTCAAGTGTGATACATGATCCTTCTAAGATTTCAAATAACAGAAAAACATCTAGTAAAATGTGGAATTTTGTCTTTGGTCACTACTCACTGTTACATATCTCTCTAACAGAAACTACTGGCTTACTGACTCTGAATTTTTTCTATGTATTTTCAAAGTTACAGAGTAGCACTATATATTTGCTTATGTATCCACATACACATTTGACATGAATGAAAACACTGAAATATATTTTTCAATGTCTTTTGTTTTTATTTAATATGTTGAAGACATATTTACATGTCAGTATACATAGCTCTACTATATTCCTTTTAACTACTACATATACCTTTAATGATGAACAAATTTTTACCCTCAGAAACAATGAAATAAACATCTTCAACTAAATATTTTTGCTTACATAAGCAAATTTTTTTCTAAGACTCCTAGGAATGAAATTGCTGGGTTCAAAGGCACTAGCATCTGTAATGTGGACAGATTCTGCTAAGCTGCACTCAGAAAAGGCAGAGGCATTTCTCACCAGTAGCATTTGAGAATTAACTCTTTCCTCATTCCTCTCAAACACTGGACAGCATCAATCTTTTTTCAAGTTTTCCCAAACGACATTCAAAAATGTGTGTCTTTGTTGTTTTAACTGGCGTCTTTTCATGTGTCTGTGGCCATGTGTAGTTCTTTGGTGGATGACCTGCTCTTACCCTGTACTCATTTTTCTGTTGGGTTGCTTTCCCTAATTTGAAGGAGCACTTTGTATTATATGGATTTTAATTCTTTGTCTGTTACATATATTACAAATATTTTTGTCATTTAGCTATGCTTATGTTGTCTTTTGTCATGCAAAAGTATTTAAGTTTTTTAAGTTGTATTTCTAATCTTATCCTTGATGTCTTCTTGAACATGTGCCTTATTTAGGAAGGCCTTTCTCTCCTGAGGTTATAAAACTTTTAAAAGTTTTCTTCTAATATTATTATTGTTTTGTTTTTTATGTTTAGCTCTTTAATCCATCTGGAAATGATTTTTGTATATGGTGTGAGGTAGGTATCTAAGTGTATTTTTTTAAATGAATAGTTCATTGTCCCAACACTTTAATTACTAACCCATCATTTCATATATTAAATTCCAGTATTTATACATGAGTCTGTCTCTGGACTCTCTAGTCTGTTTTATTAACAAATCTGTCTATTCCTATGCCAAAATACAGTGTGTTTATTATATAGTTTAATAAAAATGCTTTGCTATCTGATGGAGTAACTCTTTCTTCTTGTTCTATTTCAAGTATATCTTTGTTTTTATCAAATATTAACTACTGTAGGTGAATTTTGGATTCATCTTGTCAGTTTCCATACACCATTCCATTGGGGTTTTCATTTAGAATGTATCAAATTTCTAGATTAATTTGAAAAAGAATGAGAGATGTACAATATTGAGTCTTCCTATCAAAAAAAAGATACAACTTTCCATTTATTCAGATCTTTTTATTTTTATTTTTTGCTTTTCAACACTTTTCTTTAAATAGACCTTGTGCATTTTCTGCTAAAACTTATGTCTAGGAGTTTTAAATATTTTTGTTGCTATTGCACAATCTTGCTTTTCATTGTATTTTGAAGTCATTGCCAGTGGCATGTAACAACAGTTAAATTTTTATGTTTCTCTTACATCTTGGTAGCTTGCTAGGTCTAATGATTCAAATTATTTTTTATAGTTAATTGTTCTGAAAAGCTATATAAGACAACAGACAATTTTGACTCATCCTTTTCAACATTTCTACCCGGTTTAAAAATATTCTTAGTTTTTAGCATTGGCTAGAATCTCCTGAACAATTTTGCCTAAAATCGATGATAGAAGATACTTTCTATGCTGCTAATATTTTACCAGTAAATATAATATTTGGTGTGTTAAATAAAACAAGCTACCTTTTATTACTAATGCATTAGGGCTCTTAGTTTTTAAAAAGTGTTGACATTTTTTGAAAGGATTTTTTTCTTCTTTTATCTTTTAATGTAGTAAATTACACAGTAGATTTTCTAAAGTTGAGTCATTTTTGAATTCCTAGTATAAACCTTATTGAGTCACAATATAGAATTATTGTAATAAATTGCTAATTTGCTATTATATTTTATTTATATTTGGAGAATATATTTATAACAGATAGTTTTACACACATGCATATAAAATATCTATCTCTGTCTTTATATATTTAAAGCTATATAATAAGTTTGACTGATTTTGTCCCCAGGGACATTCAAGTCACAGAGAGTGGTTTGGGAAAGTTTCTATCTTTTTTTTGCTTTGGAAAAGTATAAATAGAATAGAAAACTTTAGTAGAATGCACCCAAAAAGCTATCTGGATCTTGTATCTTTATAATGTATAGTTTTTTTTAAAACTATAGTTACAGTTTTTGCATTTTCTACTTTTCTCAACTTTTAAAAAATTAATATTTTCTAGTAAATTAATCATTGCATCTATATTTTAAATTTTATTTTTGTAATATTGTTCACATCTTACATTAATCTCTAAACCCCTTATTAATCATGTCAAAAGTTTACATAAATTTTTAAAGAACTAGCAATTTATTCTTGGCTTTTAATTTTCCTTTTGGTTGTTTGTTTTGCTTTGTTTTGTTTTATACTGATTAATTAGTACTTATTTTATTTTTTCTGTATTATTTATTTCTTCTTGCTTTCTTTGCATTTGTTTTGCAAGTCTTTACTACCTTTGTAATCAATTTTTAAATTTAATTTAATATGTTAACTTTTAAAAATGCTTAAATGTGATTTTTTTCTAAAATTGCTTTCTAGTCCATAGATTTCAATGATTAAGACTTTAGTTAATATTATAATAAATTGCTTTAAATTTTATTTTCAATTTTTCTTTTTCAAGTAGTTTAATTGCCCAAAGAGAACTGTTTAAATTATTTTTGTTCTAATTTGTCTTTTATTTTATCTGATACAAAACATGTTTTTAAATTTTACTTTATAGTTATTTTTATCTTGGAATTTAGATTTTCTTTAAATTTCAATATGTGATTGGGCTTTTTTTGAGTAATTAAAAATAGTGCGAAGCTTTTTTTTTAGTTGGAGTCTCACTCTGTTGCCCAGGCTGGAGTGCAGTGGCATGCTCACGGCTACCCCAGCGTCGACCTGCTGGGCACCAGCAATTCTTCTGCCTCAGCCTTCCAAGTAGCCGGAAATCCAGACATGCACTACCACGCCCGGCTAATTTTTGATTTTATTCTAGAGATGAGGTCTCACCAAGTTGCCCGGGCTGGTCTCGAACCCGCAGGTTCAGGCTATCCACTCACCTCGGCCTCCCAAAGTGCTGGGATTACAGGTTGAGCTGCCAAGCCCAGCCTAATGTGCAGGTTTTTAAGGAGGCTGAAAGATGTGCAATCACAGCACTCATGTCTATTTTTTGAAAATTATTATTTACATTTTAAAAATGTATCTTCATTTTTTTATCTTCTTGACCTTTTAATTTGTGAAAGAAATGCTTTAGCTTTTCATTATAGTGATAGCTTTGTCAGTTTCCTCTTGTTTTTACTCTTTATTAAATATACTTTATAAATATTTTATATATTGTTGCTATGTTAATTGGAGCATGAAAATTCACGATTACCATAATGGTAAATTTGGTCAGCTTTAATTATGATATTAATATATTAAGTATGATAGAAATATGATATAAACCACTTTGTTTTCATTTAATTTTTGGCATTTTGAGTTCTTCTTATCATATATATATTAAACAATAGAAAATGTATATAAAAATATAATTAACCAAATAGATTTGTATATACATATAAACATATATACATTTTATGTATGTGCACATATATGCATATGTATATATGTATATGCATATATATGACTAATTACATTTTTCTTTTATTGCTTGATGCATTTTAGCATTCTTTTATTTTCAATATTTCCTGCTATTTTGTTTTAGATTTATCTTCTCTAAATAATATGCTTGATTTTTAACCTAAATTTTGCTCTCATTTAAGAGGTAATAGAACCCATTTGAATTTATTGTGTATAGTGATATTTTAAAAACTCACTCCCTGTTTTTGTAGTCTTTTTGAATTAAAGATTTTTGACTTTATTAAAAAACTAGTTTGAAAGCTATATGCATTATTTTTATTCTTCTAGAAGCCGCTTTAACATTTTACCAAGCATATTTAAATTTAAACAGTTATAATCAACAATTGATCACTATCTATAAGCTCCTTTTTTTTTCCTTTCTAAAAGATATAGGCTTTATTGGACTTTTAATTATTTCTTATCTACTCTTCCATGCACTTATAGTTGAAGTTATGTGAAAGTTTCATTCCAGATAAGTATGTTAATAATAGCATTGGTAGTACTATTAGTATTATTGGTATTATTATTTATGTCTCTGTTTTATAAGAAGGCTTTATTAGTAATTGTATTACTTTTACTATCAAATTAGCAATCATTATTTAGATGTAAATTGCATTTTCATGACTTATTTGCTCAACATTTTTTGTTATGTTCCAAGTCATTATATAGCTTGGATTTTTTTTTACTGTTTTTCTACAGCATGTACTCAAATAATTTTTGCTTCTATATTTTCTGAAAGATTGTGAGTGGTAAACTTCTTGAGTCTGCTTGTCTGAAAGAGACATCTTCAGTTGTCTTTACATTTGATACAAAACTATCTTGATTATAAAATCTTGGGTTGAAAATTACTTTTCTGAAAACCCATATTATCATTTATCTTCTAAAATTCTTCAAGTGGATGAGGTAAACATGATTTCCCTTTTTAGAAACAAGATTGTCCATCTCCCAAGTCATTATTTCTTAAGTGTTCATTTTTATTATTTCTCTAACTAGCCCACCACAGAAATGGAAACTGCAAGCCAATGATTCATAAGGATGTATGTAAAGGACACTTTTTATCAATGTTAAAGCACTTTTGTAACAACAAATTCCACATATAAGCTGAAAGTTCCTACTTCTGAAGCTCTATTGACTGATGATGCTGTTTGAGTTTTAAAACATGCTGTGAAGTTATTTATTTATTTTTCACTTATGTTTATACCTCTAATCTGCTGGGCAGTGAGGATTTTTCTACGGTTTTTCCTCAAGAAAGGATACCCTGGGTTTCTATCCTTGTCAGTCATTTCCTCTTTGCTCTTGGCTTTCCGTTTGGTAGACCCACAGATGGCTGATGCCCTCTTAGCAATTTTTAAAGACTTTCTTTACTGACTTTTCAAATATTTCTAAGAATTGTCATGAATTCTCTTTCTGTCCACCCGATATTTTATTAGCACATGGTATTCCACACGTTTGAAATGTCTCCATCTCCTTTACTTGAAACACTGAGTCCTAAGCTGTGAGAAATTCAGAATAGTCAGGTAAAAGCTAAAGTCATAGTTCTATAGATTAGATGCACCTGGAACATATTGTACCTTTTCCACATGAGCCAAGCTGTCCACCCTGATGCAAATACTGATGCTTGGTTACTTGCTCAGAAAGTCTGCTGACTTTCTTCTGGACTTCCTCTTAAGTTTAGATTTTACCATAGTACTAGATTCTGAAGCTTTCTCTCTCACTTCAGATCATCTTGTGATCTTTCTTTACACTCAGTGCCAAGGAGCCTACCTTCCCTCAGGCATCATCTCTAAATGCTAGTCTAGCTGCCTACAGTATCATAGGTCTCAGAAGTCAATGTCTCCACTCAACCTCTCATAGAAGTTGTGTAAAGTTGTAGCTATCTTAGAATACAGTGCATCAAGAGTGCATCTACATATCAAGAGTGCAGACAGATGTCAGTCATTCTGGTCATCTGGTCACACTATGTGCCTCTGTCTTGACCCCTTTTAGGTTGGAGGACACACCATGCTCCCCATTCGTTGGATGCCCCCTGAAAGCATCATGTACCGGAAGTTCACTACAGAGAGCGATGTGTGGAGCTTTGGGGTGATCCTTTGGGAGATCTTCACCTATGGAAAGCAGCCATGGTTCCAGCTCTCAAACACAGAGGTAAAGAAGGGGGTACATGGGACTGTTGATATGAGGGACATCTGATAAGAGATATTTCAGGCCAGGATTTGGGCACGGTGTACAAAACATTAGGTGGAATTTGGAGCCAGCAAAGTGAATGTAGGCATACACACGAAGGGAAAGCTTCTTCATAGAAACAAAATATAACTGTAGGAAATGTGGTATAATTGTCAAAATAGCATGAAATCAGATGACTAAATTGAGTCTCAAGTCACGATTCTGTTTGTTCTGCTACACTTAAAAATCACAAATGTTTCACTAAGACAGGAAATGAAAACAAAGAACAACTATGAGTTTTTCAATTGTGCCATCTTGTGGAAACATCTACTACTTAGTATGCCCAATTAATCTGGGTCCCCAAAAGTCGCAGCCATGCCAGGCCCAGGACTGTACAAAGATGGTGAATTGGGAAGGTTAGTTTTATATAACTAAAAGAGCTATATGTGAACTTCCAGGAATAAAATAAACCATAATAGTAAACATAATAATAAGCACATATTTTTATAATTTTAATTTACAATAATTAAAAATGCTAGTAAGCAACTTTTAATAGTAGCTAACATTTAGCATCAGGACTTTTAAAGCACTATAGTTATATTAATGCAGTAATTTTTACAAAGAGACACCATTGAGATTCAGGACAAGGAAGGGGGACTGTGTGGGGTCCTGGAGTGGACTGGTCAGGGTCTCAGAGGTGACAGCCTCTAGGGCAAGGAGAAAGCTTGGGTCATGGTCCCAGCACTTCTCTAGTATCCTCATAGCCATCAGGATACTTTCATGTGACACGTGGACTAGGGTCATGTTGCCACAGGAAATTCAATACAATTTGTAGTCAGTAACAGTCTCAGTCTCCCAACCCAGTAGACTCATACAAAGATTGCAATTCATTTTAAGGTCTTCTGTTTTCTAATAAAATGTAAACACAAGGGCCTTTTAGTATTGAAATCTTATTTGAATATTCAAGAAAGTGCCTTTCTTCTTGGAAGCTATGCTCATTCTGCTCTATGTCCTGACCACTTAATTAATTAAATTTTGAAGACTGGAAAGAAGACACTTCTTTAAATTTGTAATATCTCACCATTCACAAGCTCAAAGGGGCTCGACCACATTTTTCCAAGTAGGAAAAAATATTTTAGCAACCTTTTAAAATCATGAAAAAGTGATGAAATAATGTCAGAACCCATTTGTTATGATGTTTTTAAAAATCATTTTTGTTTTCCTAGGAAATGGGCTACACACACACACACACACACACACACACACACACACACACACATTCATGCACCTAATAATTGCCTCCATGTAGTTTGGTGGCCCCAGTAAAGAGAGGCTCTAGAATGAGGTTGCTATTGGTCTAAGCATAAGACTTGTCCTGGCTCATAGTAGCTAGTTTGTGGTCTTTTCTAAGACTGCCCATGAGGCATTGGCCTTGAAGGCATGCTTCCTGCCCCCAACCACATACTTCACTAACCCACAATAGCAAAATTGACAACCTGGATAGTTCCACATTGGTAGAGACACTACTGGGTATTTTTTGCATCACAGCTGTTATGGCAGTTTAGAATGGATCCTTCTTCATGGAGGTGGAGGTAATGGAGGGAGGAAATCAGGCTCTAATACAAATGGGGAATATGAGCAACTGGAGACTTATCAAGCTGGCAAAGAAATGAGCCTAGTGGGCCACTGCAGACACCAGAGTGAATATAACCAGGAGGATACTGCCACAGTGATGGTTTGACAAGTTTTCCCAAAGTCAGAGTGACAAGGGACAACACTGGAGAGAAGGCACTGCTAAGCAGCATAGGGAGATACAAAGGAGAAAAAAGGCAGTTCTCTCACCCAATTAAATACCGGCCATGAGGGCAGACAAGGGAAATATTATTTGTTCAGCTGCTGAACTAGAAATCATTCTGTGTATTTTAATCATCACAACCAATCTTTAAATGCAGAAACTGAAGTTCTGGGTATGTAACTTGTCCAAAATTGCAGTGATAAAGTCAGGGAGAAGTTAAAACTAACCTGAAAAGCGAAAGATGAAACCTTGAAAACTCACATATTCAGTGTCAGAAAAGAAGTGCCTTTGAGGGATTGGGAAGGAATCACAAATTATACACTTGGTTCTCAACTGGTCTGCTGGGGTTGGTCCAGCTGTGAATGATTTGTTTTCTTCCCATCCATTCTTATGGTCACCTTATAAGTATGTTGGGCCATACATTCCCTTTTCTTGCTCTCATTTTGTCCTTACAACACTCTTAGGAAGTGGTCAAGGCAGACATTTGATCCTTATCTCAGATGGGGATGCCGAGACCCTGGGAGATTAACTGACTTGCATAGGCTGCTCAGCAAGCAATGGTGAATCAAGCTGTTAGTCTTAGCGTTAAGGACATTAAAAGAAACAAGGTACATAGTTTAGTGCAAAGATCAGAGAAGGAAAGGCCTTGTGGAGAAAGAGTCCTTTGTAAAGGTTTAGAGACCAGTGTGTTAATGTGTGATTGAGGGGGGAGCTTGCCAGATATAAGAGTTAAGGAGGCATGTGGGGGCCAGATGGTTCAGAGCTCCTTCTAGGGGGTTTTAAGGTCAGGCAGGATCTAAAAAAGGTACAGGTCAGAAGCCAATCTCCACCACCAAGATAGAAAATGAATGTAGCTCAGTCATCCAGATGAGATTCAGGACTAGAGAAGAAGACGAAGGTAAAAAGGAAGAATGTGTGGGGGGAGTCCATGATCAATGTGGACCTGGCCCAAGAGGCAAGATACAAAGGGCAGCAGAGGGCTCTAACATAACCCATGCACAAAACAGACAAGCAATTAGTGGTGCCTCCAGCCCAGCATCTAGTCTGTTTGTGGGAACCTCGACTCCGCATTGAAGCTAACCAATGAAGTTGTTGGCTTTCACAGAGTGTAAGCCATGGGCTCAAGGTGGGGCTTTGGATGTAACCTACTTGTTTTCCTTACTCTCTCAGGTCATTGAGTGCATTACCCAAGGTCGCGTTTTGGAGAGGCCCCGAGTCTGCCCCAAAGAGGTGTATGATGTCATGCTGGGGTGCTGGCAGAGGGAACCACAGCAGCGGCTGAACATCAAAGAGATCTACAAAATCCTCCATGCTTTGGGGAAGGCCACCCCAATCTATTTGGACATTCTCGGCTAGTGATGGCTGGTGGTCATGAGTTCATACTCTGTTGTCTCCTCTCTCCCTGACTCACATCTCCCCTCCACCTCACAACTCCCTCTATCCTTGACTGAAGCGAACATCTTCATATAAACTCAAGTGCCTGCTACACATACAACACTGAAAAAAGACAAAAAAAAAAAAAAAAAGAAAGAAAAAAACCCTGTAAGGCAGTTTGGCATATATATATATATATACATATATATATTTATATATCTAACTATCTATCTATCTATCTATATCTACAGAGAGATACCTTCTCTTGCACAGAGAGAAGCTGCTGATACAGAAAACCAGAAGACTTTAACAACTCAGAAACTCTTAAATATTATTAATGCAAATGGAAATTCCCTTGGACTTAAGCTGTGGCCTGTGCTTCAGCTCCAGCTTTTCAGAGCAGAAGACTTTGACCATGCAGAGACAATCCTTGGGATGGGAGCTCTGGGATGGGAGGAGCTAGGGTGGAGCCCAGTCACTGCTGTGTGTACCTGCTACCCTAGAAGCTGGCACAGAACATGCGAAGTAAAGAAATGGCGCCAGAGCAGGGTCCTGGCCTCCACTTCTTCCCCATTTCCTCCACTTCAGGACAATTTTCTAATTTGTCCTTTCTGAAAAATATAGTCTTGATGCTTTGAGGAATCAATGATGACGCCTATAGATAAACGCTGAACAAATAACACCACAACACAATAATCGTGACAAGAGCAGACCCCATCCATCTTGGGTGTAAATTTCTTGCTACAGTTGAAAAGAATGTGTAATTCTATCCTCTGAACTTAATGAACTGGACTTTCTGGACTAAAAGAACCACAGAAGGAAAAAAAAAAAAAACCAACTGAAACCTGAACCCTGACAAGGCACTGCCACCTGTCTTTCTATTGCTGGAAAGACTCCTTGGTCCCACCTCCCATTTTTAGATCCTTGGAGAGTTTGGGGGATGTAGGAAATAGGTCCCCCATGTTGTCTGTGAATGTAGATACAGCAGGCTTCAGTTCCAATAGCAAGAGACTCAGTTACTTGTAGGTCATTATAAGGTATGTCCCTGGGTCCTCTCAGTTTTTCATCCTACTTCCCTAGATCCTAACTCCACTTCCTGGGCCTCTACTAAATCCCAAGTAAACCCACTGCCAGGGAAGGAAACCAGGTCTCATAAGCAGCTGGGGCAGTGAGTGGACAAGATTCAGCAGGAGAGAAACTACTTGGCACCTGCTCCTGATGCTTTGGCATTCTCCTCACGTTTCCAGCCCCTGGGAGGATTGATGCATCTGCCTTTGAACTATTGTGAAAATGCAGGGGCTGCAAAAATCATTTTTGTGGGCTAGGGTAAGGAGAGGAGCTGAGGCTTCTCTGGGAGATGTCCAATGAGGGGCCAGAACCACAGTCTTGGCATCTTAATGATCACCCCGAGCCTTGACCAGGGAGAACGAATCAAGCATCTGGGCTGAGGCCAGCTCCCTCTGCCCCAGCACCGGGGGAATCACTGCCTTACTGGCTGCTGCCAAGGACCACAACAGGACAGACCTCTGGGCCTCCCTGACACATGACAACTAAATGCCATGGAAGCCAACAGCCTGGCCTCAAGAGATCTCCCGCTGGGCAGAAGAGGGCATGCTTCTCCCAGGTCACCTAGCCCATCCACCTCACCCCAAGCACAGAGCTACTGAATGGAATGACCTTTGCCTAACTGGAGCCTCCCGGGGACCTCTGGCCTTTACCCTTTCCTGCCAGCTGAAGGGACGGTCAGCAGCCTGGACATCCTGGATAGCTGAAGGCTGTTGAAGTATGGGTATCCCTGTGTGGGGTTTAGGACTGAGTTATGTGTTTGTGGTTTTGCTTTCTTTTTTAGACCCACAAATGTTTTTATTCAAATAGAGAAGAACTGTGCTCAGATTGTAGCCATTGTTTGGATTCAGGGATCAACAAGGATGCTCAGCTGAATTGGGAAGGGAGGGAAGTGAGCTGGGAGTTTGGTGTGAGTCTTCTAATTGTGCTATATTCCTGGTGCCTGAGGACTTCTGGAGAAAGTTCTTTGGATTGACAACCTCATGAGAACACTTTGCTGTCCTGTGGCAACCAACACTTCTGTCTTTCCATGGAGAGGTCCTTGGTCTGTGCTGGGGCTGTGAATGCTAGATGGAACTGCACAGTCTGGTTTTGATCGGGGTAGCTAAAGAAAAAGAAAAAAAATGTTCAGGGAGGGAATGATTTGAGGGGTCTTACAGGAATGTGTCTCCTGGTTAAAAGTGAAGCTCCAAGGCTTCTTCTGTTGCTTCTCTTCCCCCATATCCTCTCCCAGACACTGTGTGGCTTTTGTCTTCTTGGCCATGTGTTTCTAGAACCTCATAGTCTCTGATGGACTAGGAAGAAGGAGGAGAGGAAATAGCTTTGAGGCTGGTGGACAACTGGGAATAAGGAATGTGCTAGGGTTTCAACTCAGGGCACAGAATCATCATGGCCTAATGAAAGAAGGCAATTCCTTTGGGAAAGGATAACTGAAGGACACTGCAGTTGTCAGATTGCTGGCGTCTTAGTCCCATAGGCCTCCATGTTGGTCTTAGGTTGTGTCTTCGCCATGCCCATTGTGAGCAGCTGCCTGTGGAAAAGTGCAAGGGCAGAGAGGAGTAGAGAGGGAGGACCCACTTTCTTACCACTCTTGCTGTCCTCTCTGCATAGAACCTTCTTTAACATGTTGATGTATTAACCTCGGCAGGTAAAAAAATATATATGATAAGATTTTATGGTGAGTAAAGAAGGCAGAAAATAGAGGTATGAAAATTGTATGGGTACACTACAGCTTTGGGGGTATGTGGAGTGCATGAGGCGATTCATTCCACTTGTCTTTATTTTTCCATAAGCACGATAAGAGATGCACTTGTTAATCTCTGGCTCCTTCTGGCTCTGAATTCTTAGATTCTAACAGCATTGAATCACTGTGTCGTTTTTTCTCAGTACCACTCTGGAATGCCAGTATGGCTCTCCCCAGGCCTTGCATGGGTAGGGGCCAGTTGCTGTTGAAGCTTGCTGGACCTGTGCAGGGTTGAGTTCTGATAAGATGATCCTCGCTTCCTTTGCCCCGTGTCACAGCAATTCAGAATCTGAAGTATCCGAGAGGACTCAAAGCCAGGAGGGAGCATTTGGTCTTATTTCCCAGCCCAGCCTTTCTACATACCAGAAAAGCACTGTCAACAGTGTATTTATCTACTAAGAGCCTAACATGATGAAATGTGTCTTGAAATGACACCCCATTACGCAATATGGCCACTCCAGTCCACTTCATCCTCATCCCCCTATACTAAAGTCCACATTTTAGGCAACTATGTCAAATGGGCTCTGAGAACTTAGCTGGAAGCAAGCTGTATTGTGACTTTTGGTGAAGGCTCCAGGGCACTCAGGCTTATCTCCCTGTCATGCCATCCCCTCCTGTACTAAGCAAGAGTAACTTGCTGTTAGAGGTCTAGGTTGGGGTTGGGTGTCATAGCCGAAGGTCCTCCCAGTTCTTCTTGGTTTCTGATATGAACCTAATGCTGCCCTCTAACTATATCCCTGAACTCTGAGGGGGAACTTGGCATCGCTAAGCCTCCTCTAGTCAGCAGTTAAGACAAAGGACTTGGTGCTTCTTCCATTCAGCAGACCATGCACAAATTATTCCTAGAGAGAAGCTCTCCACTGGAGGCAAAGGATCCTTGGTCCTTCTGGGCTCAGGCTGAACATTAATGTGCTTCTCTGGTGATTCTTACTTAGTGGAATACACTAGTGCAAGTATTTTTGGTGCTAAATACTGTGGAAACCAACACCAACAAGACAGCTGCCAGCCAGCTTCTGGGAATGCATGAGGCTCAACTCAGAAGTAAAAGTGAGTCAGTCATGCTGGAAGAATACAGGATGCACTGGAAGTTAAGTAGGAATGTGGCAGGGTGGAAAGACCATCAAAATTCCTGGGTTTTGTTACCTATGTGACTTTGGCTAAATCAGCTAATCTCTTGGATTAGCAAATTTGTCTTCTGAGACATTTAAGAGGTTGGAATCGATATTTTTAGAGTCTCTTTCAGTTAAAAAAAAATTGTGTCCTGGTCCCACCTGCTTTTTGTAATGCTTGTGAAAAATAAGAGACAAAAGGCAGGAGGGAAAGGAAGAAAAGTTACCAATGGCAAGAAACTGATTCTAGGAGGCAAGTAAAAAAGATCTGGAGACTGTTAGATTTGAGAGATACTGGTGGGAGGAGCCAGGCAGACAGACCAGAAACTTCATTTTCATATTCTTCAAGGGAGGTTGCCTATCTTGCCTCTTGACTGCCTTTCACCAGGCTGTCCCCTTCAGTCTCTTGTCCTTTCCCTTTCAACCCCAACATTCATGCCCAAACTTGACATAAACTCTTCCAAGATATAGAGGCAGGCTGATGTCCACCTTTTGATTGCCACAGGCAATCCCTGGGTCAAAAACCAAGAAATGTTTATCTTTGAACACTCATTTTAAGGAGCCAGGATGTTGGAAAGAGGGTAGTATCTTAAACTTCAGACTATTGACTAAAGTCCTTTTCCATTCAGGAATGACTAATGGCTTCCTTGCTCTCCTTTTTTTCAAATGAAACAGCAACGGTGTTATATTGGCCCCAAATATAGTTATTGTAATGGGCAGGCTTGAAATTAAGGGTCTTTCTAGTGCTTTGTTCAGAATCTGGAGCATAGAAATATCTATAAATGTTGTTGAATAAACCCGCATGACGGCAGTCTAGAGAGCTGTCCTCAAATGTCCCTGAGATGTCTATTCTTCACTTTGGTAGGGAACCAAACTGCATTTGCTCTAGACCAAAAGATGGCATCTTTAGTTCAGTTCTTGGATGCTGCAGTCACTGTATGTTTGGTTCCTGGAGCTCTACTTTCTTTTTTTAATACCAAATAGATTGTTTTGGTCAATAATTAAACAGTTTGAAAGAAACATTCCAAGGTTTTGCATTATTATTAAGACATCAATACAGGCTTTGGAAAGTATTTTGGGAGTTGTGTAACATTGCTGAAAGTGTCTTTTAAGGAAAGTATAGGCATATATTCATTGTGTGCTTATATCTATATATTTGATTGGAATAGTTTCAAAGAAGGCCTGTTCGACGTCGGCAAATTGATTTCAATTTGGAATTCTCTTTGAGCCTTACTTTTCTTGGGGATCAGAAATCAGAAATCCAGACATGGGCTGGCTTCCAAGACATTCAGGAAAGTTCTGATGGGAAATCTATCATCTTGTAAAGTTTGATCATGTGGTGCTCTCTGAATTAAATTTTGCTGACAATGACATTCTGAGCATCTGAAAATCATCTGGTTGTGTAATAGATCCCCACACAAACCATTTTCTCCAATATCTCTTTTGTGAGTTGGTACCAAAATCACCAACAGTGACAATGAAACCATCCCCTAGGAAGGAAAGGACAGAGAGCATGTTAGATGTTGATCACTGATTACTCTTTCTGAAAGGCATTGCTGACCATAGTGGATATAGTGACTATTTGTGTCCCTACACTGGGTATTAGGACTTTTGTTCTGAGCATTGGCTGCTTTATCCTAAGGATCTGAATCTTGGCTTTTGACAGAGTCGTTGTCTCCTGCATCCTTTCAAACCATAGTTTTCTTTACTGCCTATAAAAATTCGATACTTTGCAACAATAAGCATCTTTGGACCAATTATTAGTGTACCATCATAACACTTTTCTATGAAATCTATGGAGATTGGGGGACCCTTCAAAGAACTTGGAATTTTTGATGAAGACCTGGTTTGATATTTTCAGTAGGTGATGATGTCCCTGACCAGCTATCTTTCTTTTATCATACAAAGGCAGGACAGTCAGTTTTGGTTTTTTTCTAATTATCCAGACAGAGATTGCTTTTTGTGCAGTATCATGACCCAAGCTCACAGATTACAAGAGATACTTCTAGCTGAGAAAGCTGGAAGTTTCTAATAGAAAATTTATCAAGAAAACATAGATGAAGAAAGACCTATTGAACAGCTACTTCTGAGAGGCACCTAGGAGCTCAGACCTCACTTTTCAGTTTTGTTTCTTATGAGAGGAGTTGGTTTCTTCCCATTTTAGACATTGAAAAATTTAGACATTCTTCTGGAAAGGCCAAAGGGAGACAAAAATCCCAAAGGTCCACTGCATACTGTACCATTTTTTGGATGTAACATTCCTAAGACCCAATGCAAAATGTAAAACACTTGATTCTGAGTCTGATAATTATTCTTTCATATAATAAGGTTACATGGTAGTTATTTTTAATAAAAAATAAATTTTGTATTATGTTAAATGGTAGGACATACTCAACATTTTCCCCCTGAAGATCTGTCCATTTTCTATCTCTGTTTAACAGCTCCCTGACATTCACCTGATGACTCTGAGCCTAACTCAGGAGTGTATAAATAAACCTGGTCCAGGTAATTTGATTTCTGCTATCTGTAGTACATCTTAGTAAAGGAGAGTTTTTTCTTTTTTGTTGTTTTTGCTTTTTCTTTTTGCTCCTACCCCCTGCTTCCATGGGACTGACAATGAAGCTTCTCAAACTCTGTGAAAGTCTTAATACGAGGTGAATCCCAGGACCACAAACAGTTTGGACTTCAAACAGTGAGAAAATTGGCACTGAATGATTCGGCACACAAAGCAGAAAACTTTCATTTCCTGTAGGCAGGATGGAATTGACTGTTATATTAAGACTTCTAAAGGAGCCCTGCCCTGGAGTAATTTCAGTGCTGTCAGACGATGTTGACATCTAGATTAACCTCTTTGCAGTGAATTTTACTGCAAAGCTCATTGAGATGCATGTGATGTGTCCCTGCAAATCCATTGGGAACCTTTGGTGGCCTACCCTTAGCAACCTCCCTCTCACTTCCCCACCCACTGCTCTCTCCATCCAAGAACTTTTAACCTGTAGGAGCAGAGGAGCCATGGCTAGAATCTGCTCCTAGGAGAGGGAGTTTTGGCCTCTCTCTGACCACGGTGCTGAGCCAGGCTTTCTGCTCAGTTGGAGTGACAGTGGTTGTCATCGTATTGGTTTTCCCTCGAGGGGACTGCAAATCAAGGCATGAAAACCACTCTGCTAATGACAAACAGTTTTGCAGCATATCTCGATGCTGCACAAAGTGAAATGGCTTATAAAGAATTAGTGTGTCCTAAGTCATTGAGCCCTGTGCTGAGTTCTCCAATTCTCTAGGGCTTCAAGGTCCAGATGCAACAAAGTCATGACTGCAGCTAGGTGGGACGGATGTATTCTGATGGACAAAGTGTTTGCCTTCTGCGCAAGTGTTTCCTAAGGTCCTTATAAGAGAGGCAGCCCCAGCTCCTTACATGGTCACAGGCAGTTTTGGAAACTTACCTCAGGATTTTAGAATACTTTACCCTAAAGTCTGGAGAACAAGCTCAGATTTTCTGTGTAATTGCTTTTCCTATTTGCCTCTTGTCTTTCATCTGAGTTATAAGAAGTAATAAGAATATCTGTATATTCTTAGTGTTTTTCTCAGATAATTGAAAGTTTCTAACCAAGGACATTGTGCTTATGAACTGGGAAAATAGATTTCTAGGTTGAATAATGTAACAATCATATGAAGGCAATCTTTATGACTTTATTTAAAGCAATGATCAGTGTTTGTTCTAGATGCTCATGCTCACATAATGCAAAGTACATTCATTTTTAAATTATTTGTGATACTTATCCACATGCACACATGCCCCAGCAATCCTACTGGTATGCAAACCAACACGCCCCATTTTCATTGCTTCTGTTGACTTATATGTACATGCATGTGCAAATATGTGTGTACCACATGTGTGGGTTCTTAAACTTTTCTATAGTTTGCTTTTTCTTTTATTATCTACACACAACCTTTGACTTTCTGCAATATGGATCGTTTGTGAAGTTAAGGCTTTTCAAGGGCTAATAAATCCTGAGAGTCTCAATATATTCACATTTAAAGGCAGGATTAGTTTTCTTGCAGAAACAAAAACCAAAGTGAGCCTTGATTTAGATTTTATTTAGTTAACTTCCTGGGGAAAAAGGCACTGAATTTGTGCTTGAATAATAACTATTAGTACAAATATACATGCAAAGTAGTTTAAGCAGATTATTGAACCTATCTTTGGGCTGAAACAATGACTCAGATATAAAGCACAAACATTCAAATTGAGTTGGAATGTGAAGTGAAAGGATTGGTGTGGGACATGAGAAGAGCACCAGACTAGAAGCAAGCAGGCTGGATTGGGTGTAACTTGGTGACTTTGAACAATTCACTTCAATTATTTGGGCCAAGGTGGTAATGTCCTTAGCTTAAAGTGGGCAGCTGACAGCTAGTTGCAGACATGTGCCCTTCTCTGATTCCAGTGATGGGACAAGTCAATCTATTTTTAATCTATATCTCAGATTCAGTATTATTAAAGTATTATACTTCATTTCAAAGGTCTTGCCCAGAACAAATTTGCAAACATCCCCACTCTGAAGAGTCAGCACCATTTTCATCTTATGTTCAGTTTATCTCTTGCAGCTCTCCAAACCCTGAATGCTTATTGTCCCTACCCTTAGAAGGCAGGAAAAGGCCAGAGAAAGCCCTAGTGGCTCTTCTCCCTCTTCCCGAGCCTGTGCATCAACCATGCTTGTGATTTACCCTAGGTTTTCAGGGAAAAAAAACTAGTATGTCCTCCCAGCCATTCATCAGTCTTTTTCCAGTTCCATGGACCAAGTGATTAGCTCCTCATTAGTACCTCATCAGCTGCCTTTGCACAAGAGACTCTGGGACAACAAGCCTATTTGAAGTCAAACCATCCTTCTATCTTGGTTAGGAAAGGCGAGGCTTCCTACTACAAACATGTTTTCTTTCAAATTTCTCTGTTGTTTTTTGGTTGGTATATGTGCTGATATATAGTTTTCATTTTTCTAAGGCCTTCTCAGTGTGGGCATGTTCTATCTCTATGGGCGAGGAGCTCCATATGTCAGCAGAGTGTGTATTTATTTGGCAAAGTTGCTAGAATATTGACACAGATTTGCAGCAGCATCCGAATCTTGAGGAAGAAAAAAGAGACTTTTAAAATCAAATGAGACCTTCACTGTGATGGCACCAAGAAGGTTTATACCTTCAGAACAGAAGTGATAACACACTTCCTTTCTAGATACAAAGAGGTGAAAGAAATCACCCAAAGAGTTGGAAGACCACACCCTCTTATCCCGAGATCACCATGTGTCAACACATACTTTCACTCCAGTTTGGCATGAAAACACAAATGTCCACAGTTACTATTAAAAACACATTTGTCATATATAACTCAACCCCTTATTTTGCAACCCTGAGACTACTTCCATATTGTTTCTTTTCTTGGTTCTTTCTAATTGTTTTTAATGAGATTTGCATATTTTTAAAATTTTTATTTCTTTAGGAAAGATGGAGTCTGTTTTAAGTGCTGTGTATGATGGAATGGCACGACAGATTGGAAGTGGGGTGGGGGAAGATAATGACACCAGGAGGCAGAGGACTTGCAAGTTTCTATTTCCTGCTGAGTGACCTTGAAAAAAGCATTATCTCCTCTGTGCCTCAGTTTCTTAATCTACAAAAAAGAACTGCTATCAACCCCCTGCCTGCTGCAGGGAGTTATTTGCACACCAAATGAGATTATAGCTGTGAAAGTGCTCTGTGAGCTTTGCAGGGCCTGACAGATAGATAGAACCCACTCTCTGGGCAGTGAATGTAGCAGACGGCCTTGCTGGGAGCTGAGCTGAGAGAATAGATGTGAAGTGCTTTTGAGATGTGCCATGTTTTGAGGTTTCTGGAGGTTTTGCTATTAGTATTTTTCTCCTTGAGTTACCATTGAGCATCTAGTGATAGAGAATGCCTTTGAAAAAAACAAGCAGAAAGGGGGATGTTTTACCCATTTGGCTCTGGCATTGGAAAGGGACTGTCGGTAGATTTCAAGGTTTGGAAATGGAGAAACTTTTGCAACAAAATGGCATTTTCTGCTGCATTTAACTTCTTGCCACCCATTGTTGCTTTCATGAGTTTCTGTTGATCTCAACATAATACTTTGTAAAATAAGACTGTATGAAGCTTTCTCTATAAATTTGTTAGTATAACTAATTTTTCAGAAAGCACCCAAAGTGATAGCAATTTTGAAGTAGCACCACATTTATCCTAGGGCATTTGTACCTGGGGAAATAACCTTAAGTGAAGACCAAATGCTAGACTATACTTCTAACAGGCTTGAGGATCAACAGACAGGTGTGAGTGGGATTCCCACTGAGAAAAGTGTCTGAATAAACATGAAACCTCTGACAATAAATCTTGAGACCTGATTGCCAAGGTTATAGCAGTGATGTCATTTACACACCCTGAAAAATCCCAGGTGTTTGTAATGCCAGCCACTATTATAAATACCTTGTAATGGTAAATACTTGGCAAGTTAAATTGTTCAAGTGCTATTTTATTTAGAACTCCAAGCAATAATCAGATGCAATGCATCTGATAAAATGCTGTGCCTGATTTTTTTAAAAAAGGATTTTGGCCACTTCAGAAGAAATTAGTAGAAAACTGAGTACCTAAAATCTTAAGAAATTCATAAATTTTTCATTCAAGTTCACAGTATCTCTTTTCTCTCTTTACCTTGGACTCAATTTTTTCTCTTTCTTATATCTAAAAGCAACACGTCTGTTCTGGACCACTGTCTAGGCGATTTTCCTCTGCAGTTGTCTAGCAAACAAAAAGCACTCCAGGTTCTTTGAAATAAGAGTGCAAACTGGGTTATGACTAGAATTTTAGATGACAGTGTGAAATTGGAGAAGGAAATCTAGCTCAGGGTGATGTTTCATAACTTATTCTGATAATCTCGAGAAGATGACCTCCTTCACAGTATTGTTAAAGCCTTCCTTGAACAAGTCATTTCACTTTGCAAGTTCCTAGAGACTAGACTGATTATTTAAGGATTTCAGAAGTATCATTTGAGAAATAACTCACTGGTCATAGAATGTTTGATCTAATATGTTAACAGAAAAAACAAGAACTTAGTTCAATGCTTGTTTTCTTTCCCTTGTCTGAGAGTTTAGCCTTTCTTAGGGGCCACTGGGATATTTCCTTTCCTTTTCTAAGATAGACAAGACTGATTACAGTTCATATCCAAAAGCAAAAACTCCAAACCCATTGGCGTTGGAAGCAATCCTAAATGATCCCTGTTATTTTTCTGTTACCCACAGCTTCAAGGACCCTTCTTGATTAGGTGTGTGGACCATGGTAAGTTAGCTCAAGGGAACTGTTGAATTAGAATGAAAAGAAAGCAAGTTGGGGCAAGAAAATTCTCACTTTGAATGTGAGAGAAAATAGAGAAATAGTTCTCTCTGGCAAAGATTTGTGTACTGTTAAAGAAAAATTCATATTCTTTCTCAAGTAGGCTACTTTTTGAGATTTCTTGTGTGTGTGTGTGTGTGTGTGTGTGTATGTATGTGTGTGTGTGTTGACTGGTAGAAAGTAGTTGTTTATGAGTTTAGACTTTCTTTTGAGCTTAGTAAAATCTCTGTTCAGTTTCTCCAAATGTGACAATAAAATTAAGAGTGGAGAGGACTTCAGAGGCTCATGTTGCAGTACAAGGTAAATTTTTACCCAAATATTTCATTCAGAAACATCTAATCACAGCAGACAAAATCAATCTTACATCTGCAATTGTTATCAGGAAAAAGAAATCAGTAGGTGGTGCCTGCAGACCCTGATGCCACATCTGTTTATAGCCTTCTTTTCTAAGGTTTCAGGGTCTGTGATTCACATGAAAATATATTGGGTGAGATGCCCCATCAGTATTTTGGCAATGTGTTAACTCTTCCACAGGAAAACTAGGGTTGCTCTAGGGCTATTTTTGTTTGAAATGGTACACACACACAGAGACTTTTAGAACACATTTTGAGACCTGTCACCTAAGGTCAGCCTTTGTTAGAAGAGTTTTCAGCTTGATGGGTAAGGTTTCTTGCTTCTTCCAAACTAGAGTGGACATTCTACAGTGATTCACAGATATCTGTTTTCAGCACCAAGGACAGCAAACACCCCCCTCCCCCAACTGAAGAGGCCTGGTATCCTGATGAACCTTCCAGACTAGGAAGGGCAGATTTTTCCTTTACTTTCTGTCCACTGTGACCGCAACTTGGAACTTTATCCTTAAGTTAAGGTGCTTGCATCTTTCATTTATCCTTAGGCCTGGCTTAGCTGTCTCTGTCACATTCTTGACCTGCTAACAAATAGTGGGGTTTGGATTAACACTTCCAGGTCTCCTGGCTCAAAGAAGTGGAAAGAGAGACACTAGACACCAGTAGAAGGCACACTATAGAATGGGCTCCCCCTGCAAAAGTCTTTATTCCATTGACTTGTAAACCCGCAAATCGGGGGCTGCTTCTGCGCAATCACTTACCTTTTAAAATTTCTGCACATTTCACAATAGACAAGTCTATGTTTGCCTTGGTGTGCATCTGGAGGTGATATTTCACAGTGATTGAGCAGAAGCTATGAACTTTGGAAGCAGAACAGGGCTCAGTGATGTTGTCTTCAGGAATTTTGAAGACTCCAGTGAGAAACATTGCTCTGAATCTCAGCATCTACCCTTCAGCCCTAAGTGCTGTTCAACAGCTGTTTTTGCCTTAAACAATCACAGTAAGAATTCAAGTGGCTCCTTATGGCCTTCTTCAGGCCAGATCAAAGGGGTGCATCAAGAAAACAAGGGTAGCAGAAGCACAGGTTGTCACTTTGTTTTGTGATTGACCAGACTTCATATAGCACAATAATACATAGACATCATCTTAGAGGCAGCATTGTCTTAACTAATTGGCAGCATTCTCCCCACTCATGTCAGGATGGGTCCTGTGTTAGGAAGGTAAGACAGTCACTGCAGATATATGGCTGTCTATTTCACAGATGTCAGATCAACTGCCTCCAGATCATCCAAGGTTCTGAACTCCCTCTATATCTTCTCCCTCACTTCCTATCCCCCTTCAGTGTTGCTTATCATAACATTCATGTTATTTAGTGGTATGAGACCATAAGGCATTCCTTTTAGAAACAAATAAGGTGATTAAAGCAGGCAAGAGCCAGATCTCAGAGAAGCAAGTTCAATGGAACTATTATTTTTACCCCAGGAGTGGGTCTGAGACGAAACCAACCTTTCCCTCCATTCCTTGTCCTCTTGAGTCAATCTCATTCTTCCGGTGCTCACACTTGCCCTGTGAAAAAGACCATAGCATAAGTTGTCTAGATTGTTTGTATGAAATCTGGGGTGTTTAGGGTCAAAAATTCTTTCTTAGAGCCCTTTTAGAATAAGGGTGCTTTTCTTATAGTTAAATAAAGGAACAGTCATAGACTTTAAAACTTTACAAATAATATGTATAGAAAGGACCTACAGCTATAGGAGAGCTTGATGAGAAGAATTCATTTTTCTTAGAATAGAGAAGGAATTGAAAACTGACTGTCAATGGAACAAATAATCTGCTGGCTGGAGAAAAGGTGGTCTGAAACTGGAGACTCGGAGCAGGCATCTTGAGAAGTAGAGGTGATGCCGGTAGAAGCCTCAGGAAGAAACAGTCCAGAGAATAAAATTCTATAGAGGTTCTCAGTACTTTTTCTGAAAAATTCCTAACATTTTCAAGGGCACTTCTAGCCCTCTGCCTCTTCAGAGGTGAGCTCAGTGCTACTTCTGGGTTCTTAAGGCAAATGCCCTACAAACACCAAAGTCTTGTATTTTCCACTCTCAGCCATCACTGGCTGTCCTAAGTGGAATTTTTTTTCCTCTTCCCTAAGTAGAAGGGACTTGTTTTCAGGAGAAGTGTCCTTTAAACATCCAGCTAAAACTGGAAGTAATTTTTTGCATGAATGGCTTTTTACAGCTAGGTCTAAAGCAGAACAAAACTTGTATTAAACTAAGTGCTACTTTACTTATCTTATTTCAAGAGAAATGAAGGATTTATTGTCGTGTAAATGATATACACTGATTTGTTTCCTACTGGACATTACATGTCCCTTTATCTTTAGGCTGATGTTGTGCAGCAAACTTTCAATATCTGGAAAATCAGTTGGTACCTACTTCAGTGCACTATTAGGATATTATGTTCCCCGAGAGGAATTTTGCCAATGAAGTTTAGGTGCTGTTGTAACTGATTTCCATCCCCCGTCCCTAAGCTTCTGTACTAAGTATATGTAAAGTGATTATATCTTGTCTGATCCCATGTATTTGTGCGTGTTTCCCAATGTTTGTATAAGTATATCGGCAATCTGAAAGGTTAGCTGGATTATGGCAACTGTTGAACAATGATGTGTGTGGCATATGGGACACATGATACATGTGCACACCTGTTCTGAGGCCAAGCTAATCTACTCACAGAATTTGGAAAACAAAACAAAACAAAACAATGTGGCTTGGCTTGGGGAAAGTTTAACAATAGATGCAGTATCGTCAAGTCATCAATTTTTGGTGGAGACCTTGACCACAGCAAAGTTGAAGTGTGGTCACCTGGATATTACATCCTTTATTTTAATCTCAATTGATTGTTTTTCACTTCTACTTTATGACTTGGAAATATTTCTCCATGATGCTTGTTTGTTTGTTTCCCCAGGCCATTGGAAAGTGCTTGCTTCCCATCATTTGGATCCCAAAGTTTTTAACTTAATATGGTTTCAGCAGAACTGGGTTTTACTAATGATACCTCTTCCTTGAGGTACTGTTTCTTCCATTATTTTTCTTTATGACAAACGAATGCGTTGGCTATGCTAATTTTATTTGCATCCTGGTGCAGCATGGAGACTCTAATCAAAATGATTACTGCATTTGCCTTTGGAGGAGAGGTTCACAGTCTAAGTAAAACTCTTATGTGAAGGTGTCCTTTATGCAAAAAAAAAAAAAAAAAAAGCATTCTAACTTGGTAAGATAACCCCAGGCTAGGGGGGATATGTTCTCAGTTGTTAGTAAGGGATATGTTGAAAAGGCAAGTGCCCACCCTTTCTTTATTCCCCATCCCACCCTTCCTTCTTCCTCCCCAACCTCAAAAGAAAAACAGAAAATTATTTTTTTAAACTGTATTAATAATTTATGTTTAATACAAAAGGATGATTTAATGGTATCACCAAAGGTCGTTTCTCCCATTGTGCATGTCCTTCACTCTAGGCCCCGTACACATCAGCCCATTCTTCACCCTCATGCTTCCATCCCAAGGCAAACACATGTTTTCATCGGAATCTATGGGTGTTGAAGTTAAATGTGGGGGCAGAGATTTAACATCATGACACTTATGAAAACCAACCATTCTTCACTTTCAAATGGTTAATTACTACCAGAAGGCAAACTCTTTTCTTGGTTTTTGTTTTAAAACATTTTATACATATATATGTATATATGTGTGTGTATGTATGGACATATGTATGTATATGCACATGCACATGTATATATGTATATATCCATCTTCAATATAAATATATCATATGTGAGAGTTGTAAATACTCCTTGGTTATATGTCTGTCTCTCTCATAGCATCATATCTTCAATGTTATGTTAACAACTCCATTTATTGATTGATGAAATCGTGTGTAGATCTGTATTCTCCTGACATAGTTTATGTAGGGTCTCTTCTCAAATAAAGTATAAAACAACAATTCCCTTGTTTTATTTGGATTCTTTGTGCAGTAGGGAAGTGTGATGAATTTAAAGGTAGTTTGGGAAAGTCTGAACGCATACAAAGATTGTGAGCTCCGCTATCATCTTGAGAGCTTGGACTTTGCTTTGTTAATGGTAAAAATAGCTTTCATAATTCAGGTAGCGTGCAAATAAAATATTGGGTTGAAATGAGTATTTTAAGAACATACATGCATTGATGATTTGAGGCTGGGTTCCAAAAAAGGAATAAATCCCTCCAGCTCTGTGTCCTGGTGATGTCCCGTTTTCCCATGTATGTTGTGTTTCAACTTCTCAGTTACAATAATTTTTCTTCTATAGTAATGTTTTATTTATAATATGGAGAAATGGGACTTTCTATCAAAAAAGAATGGAAAAAGAAGTTACAATATATTTATTACTCACCAAAAGAAATATTACATACTAATGAAAATGCATTGTACATACATACCTAACAACATGGCTTTAAATCTCAACATAGTATTGGATTTGAAAACCCATATACACAATAGTAATACTCTGAAATCCATCAAAATATCTGCAAAAACCAGGAAAACCAATTTGTGTTGCTAGAAGTCAGGATGGAGGTTGCTTTTACAGAGGAGGTGAAAAAGGGATTGGGAAGGGGGACAAAGGGCATTTCTGAGGCAGGTTGTAGTATTACTGTTCTATTTTCTGATCTGTGTTGTTATTACATGCATGTATTCATTTTTTGAAAATTTATCAAACTTACACTTATAACTTATGTACTTTTCACAGCTACAATAATTTAAATAAGTTCTCAAGGTGGGATAAAAATATTCTCTTGGATATCCATTTACCCCCAAAGGTTTTATGATTCTTTAGCATAACTAATTTAAAACTTTTTCCCTCCCTCTTCTTTTTTCATTCCAATTTCCCTCTTTGTCCATATTATTTTTCTTTTTATTTTATATAATGTCTTCTTAATGATATCTCAATACTTATTTGCATTAATTTCTTTTAAAAGCTTTGATGGGTTGTGGGAGAAAGAGCATGGAGGAGAGTCAGGGAGGTACAGATTACAATTCCATTCATGAGCGTTTAACAGAGAAATATAGAAATATAGAAAGGTTTAGTGCAGGGTTTCTCTCTATCTTAGACTAGGTAACTCTTTGTTGTGGAGGACTTTTCTGTGTGCTGAATGGTATTTATCAACATTTTATTAGATGCCTTAGCAATCCTCCTCTGTGCATTCTTACCCCTCCCCTTGGCCTCATCCCCGGCCCCCTGTCTGAAAACCAATAATATTGCCAAACATTGTCAAATGCTGCCTGGGGGACAAAATTTCTCCACTTGAGAAACACTAGCTTAAACTTTTAGATCTTGCCACATAGTATCACACAGTATTAAAAGAGGAATCACATTCAGGAAATGTAAGAGCTCAGGTCATGCTCTAGCTCTTTCTAGACCAGCTGCTTGTCTGTGCCACGTGGTAAACTTGCTGTTTTTCTTTAAGCACCTTTCCCTGCAAAGCTCATGGCTGAAGATCAGGTTACAACTCCAAATTTGGGCTTTAGACAGCAATAGAAACACCTTCTTCATCTCTCTAAAAAATGTCTTCAACCCTAGAATATCTGTTCATTCTCTTTTTAAAAAATGTGTAATTCGTATGTGGCTAAATCTTTTGGGAAGAAACCCAGACACTCTTTTCAAAGGTTATATCCCTGTGAAGGATGCGGGCATCCTAAGGGAAAGAAACTTGATTTTCAATGGTCCCATCGTATTTTTCACCTGGTTTCTTGTCACATGGTCACATAAATTACAAGGTCATAGTAGACCCCCTATAGAACAGGAATAGAAGTATCTAGTATATAAACTCCTTTTGCTGAATAAGTAAAACTTGCCTTAAGTTTGTCCAGACAAAGGCCACCACTGTTCTCTGAACAGTGATATGACCACAGCACACATTTAATGAACATTTGCTGAGTTGCACTGGGTTTCTCATTCTCCAAGGCCTGGATTATTTGTACAGCATTCAAAGTGTTAGCATTATGGCACTTATTCTACTCATTCATGAGAATACTCAGGGTCCAATATTCTGAACAACCTGACAGCATGGAAACTAGGAAGAAAATATCTGTTCTCCCCAGTGTGAGGCTCCCTTTGCATCAGTGGCTTCCTATGACAGCAGCTACAGCAGAACTGGGCTGTTTGAAGGCAAAAATAAATACTTCTCTTCTCAATGTAGGATTTTGAATGCCCTCTAAAGTCTAGGTCTAGAGGCTTGACACTTTTATAATCTACTCCAGTGATGGCACATGATCAAAGTGCAGTGAGAAACCTCTGGTCCCACCCCACATATCTGGTACACTCAACCTCATCTTTTTCTAGGGAGTCATTTCTACTCCATGCAAAGGCCAAGGAGCCCATGGGAGTTTGCATCTTCACTTTAGAATATCCTCATGCCCTCTTGACTCATTATTTGGCATTTATTTTGCAGTGACAATCCAAGGACTGGTAAGGTCATGGACTTCTAAGTCTGGAAGGTTGTTGATTATAACCTCATTCAGCTACTTGCCTGGGATCAAAATTTTGGGGTAAACAAGAATTGGAACAACTTTCCAAATGAAAGTATCTTCCAGTGCTGAAGGGCATGGCTGATAAAATTGCCTTATAAAGACCACATGGTACTAAAATATCAGTGCCTCAGTGGTGACACACACAAAAAACAATGGTCTAAGGGAGATACTTCACAAATGGCACTTGCTAAGACTGAACCTGGAAACTGTCTATAATGGCACTAAGAGCAGAAGTGCCAGGAAAGTTACTCATTAGACACAAGGCAGTGATGCAAATTAATTTGAAAGTTTATGTCCAATGTAAGGGTCACTCTTGGCAATAGTTCTTGGACAGATATAGAAGTGAGCTCCCAGAAATACATCTCTATCTGCTCAGGACATGTTGCCCTAGTATTTCAAGGCATAGTGGGTCCTTGGCCCTGGCCCATGACTTGTTCTTTGCTCCTGTTGAGATGCTCAAGATTACTTAGGTATTAACCAGGAAGATGTTCTATTTTAGCCTCTCTTTTCCTTCATCACCCAAGTTCTGAATTATTCAAATAGTCAGTACGAGGCTCAGCACAGGGTCTAATTACTGCCCTGTTTGCCACTTGTTGATGAGCTTTAAGAGCCAGGAAATGACTTTAAAACAGTTAAGTAGGGAGAGGCAACTTCTTTGGAAAGTTTGATAGGAGTCTCAGTCTTACTAGGGAAAACTGTGCAGCACAGTCTGGGAGATTTTGTTTAACGTGGCTAGATATCTATGATTCAGGAGAAAGCCCAGTCTCTAGACTAAGCCAGCCAATGTTTCTGATTGTCCTAGTTGTAATCCTTTTCCCAAAGAAATTTGAGAATATTCACACACCGGTTTTGTCACTCAAACTCAAGTATTCTTAGCTGATAAATGCTAAGATTTGAAGGAAACAGGCCATGGAAAGGGGAAGGTGCCAGGACATGGTAATAAGCATCTGTATTTAAGTCAATGCCACAATAAGCCAAGCTCTCTAAGTATTCCACATGAGTTAATTCTCTTAACAGAGTCAGATACTAATAATATTACTCATGTATAAATGTGCTAATTGTGTCTCAGAGGTTTAAATAATTTATCCAAGGCTATCCAGTTTCTTGAGGCAGAGCCAAGATTGTAACCCAGCAGCTGGGTTTAATGTACATGGTCTTAATCACCATACTATACCTCCTATCACTTGGATAGAAGCTTCTGCCTAAAACCATGATGGAGGAAAACGGAAGGAAGATGCAATCTGGAACATATATCTCCTTTAGGATAATCATTTATTTATTCACTGACTTATTGATCCATCCATCCATCCATGTAATAAATTTAAGGGTGCTCTTAAGATAGATGTAGCACAGTGTGCTGGAGCCTGGATATGGAAAATGATTTGAGATTCCTTCTCTTTACACCGTCTTTCTTCCTGCCTCACACTCAGGATCCCATGGTGAACAGAAGAAGGCGTATGTTGCTAAAATCAAGGGTATGAAATGCAGAGAAAGGGTACAGGAGGACCAGATTTCTGCCCATGCTTGGATGATGCCTAAGAGAAGAATGTTTGATAAAGAAACTCCCCTGGGCTTCTCCCAAAGCAAAGCCAAGTCCTCGCTCTCTGTGTCCTTGGACTGTGCATGGCAAGTGGTAGGATTTTGAGATTCATCTAATCAGAGTTCAATAGGAGCCTTCTACTGGATTTCACTCAAGGTGGGAAGCCAGAACTCTTCTTCTAAGCCCTGTGCATACATTGACTTAGAGAGCAGGCAACATCTCAGTTATGGCCTGACACCTTTAAGTCACTGCTCCAGGGACACTCTGGTCTTGCTCATTTTCCATCTCTGTGAGATGCAACCAGCCATTGTGTCCTGCTACATCTCAGAAAGCCCTATTGGCAGAGTTATGCGCAATGGGGCCGATAATAAATGTGATTTATGGAGTTACTTCATTTACTGCCGCTGATGCTGGCTCCAGCTGCCAGTAGCTTGACTGACAATTTCTGTTTATTTATTTCTCACTATATAATATTTGACTTCACATTATAAATTCTTCTGATTGGAATTTCATGGCATCTCTTCCAGAATTTATTGATGGCATGCTCATCAGGGACTCTGTCCTTTTTTTGGGATGTGCTAGGTTCTGAGTTCCTAGTTTTGTCTGTGAGGGTGAGGTTAGGGACCTGTCACCCCCATAGTAAGAGGACTTCACTGTTACTTCTTGTGCCTCCTGACAGACAGCTGTTTATATGTTAGGAATATGGCCACCTATGTTGTATATCTGTTGTGATTCAGTACCAGTGGAAATAAAAGACAAAAAAGGCCGGGCTCGGTGGCTCAGCCTGTAATCCCAGCACTTTGGGAGACCGAGGCGAGTGGATTGTCTGAGCCCACGGGTTCCAGACCAGCCTGGGCAACTTGGCGAGACCTTGTCTCTACAATAAAAAAATTGGCCAGGTGCAGTAGCATGCGCCTGTAGTTCTGGCTACTTGGCAGACTGAGATGGAAGGATCGCTGGAGCCCAGCAGGTTCATGCTGGGGTGGCCATGTGTGTGCCATTGCACACTAACCTGGGCTACGGAGTGAGACTCCAACTCCAAAAAAAAAAAAAGATAAAAAGTAGTGTGTGACCACTTGAAAAAGGTCTGAAGGGGTAGGATATGGGATGTCATTTCCTGCCTGGATGATGGCTACTATGTCCTTTTCCTTATCTCTTCTTTTCTGCTCAACAGGTAGAATCAAATGACCTCTGGTCTTCAACCCTAGAATAGGGCTTAGGCTCATGCAGAGATAAGAGAGTAGGGCTCACCAATCTTTAGTTGCTGTTCTTGCTGTGTGTAAGTTTCCATTGTTCAAGCATAATCAGAGGAGTGGGGCTGAGAGAATCATTCTGAAATGTTAAAGGATATTCTCATACTAAATCAGGAGAGGTCAAAGCTTGGCCAAAAGACCCCAAGAGAGTTATGATGGTGTTTATTTTCTCATTCTATAAATGTAAAGCCTGCCATCCAGAAATGACCAGTCAGAAAATGTTTCTGAGACAAATGATAATTTTTAAAAATATGAGAGGCATATCACTCATAGGAATGTTACATTTTATTCAGAGAAATAAGACCACTTTCCATCATGTTTGTATTTTTTGTCCAGGGTCATATAAACCACTGTTAATACCCTCCCATCTCGGTTTACTCTCAGTCAGCTTTCTGTACTCCCAACTCCTGCCATCCAGTGCAGCAGAGCTGATATGGGCCCCCAACCCCAAGCTTTCTCTGCTCCAGTCCCTCATCAGGGTCCCTGAGAAAGAAACTAATGTTCAATAAACACCATCTGTTCACCACCCAGGCACCTCCATAAACTCTCAATAGAGGAAAGTTTCTGACATTTTCAATTTTGTTCCCCAAATAACTAGGAAGGAAAAATAGCTCTCATCCTCCCAACATCTTCCTCGACCACTGAGGACCTTGAGTAAGTCAGTTCACTTCTCTGGGTCTCAGTTTTTTCATATGTAAAATAAACATAGTCATATTTATGGTCTGTTGTAGTATGGGATCATATGCACAGAGTACTTAGTGCATGGTTTTGCTCTTAATTGGCAACTATTAAATGATAGGAATCATTTATCATCATCATCATCATCTCATCAGCACCATCATAACCATCATTATTTTTCTCATCTGCTTAGAAGTGATATCCATGACACACCTCTTTTACTGAGAATTAAATGCTTCCTTGACTGGGTTTGGATACTCTCTGGGAGATTTTTTTAAAATGAAAGATGGATTGGTGGCCCAATGACTGCACCAAATCAATAATCAGCACTATTGATTTGAGCCTTCCAAGGCCAAGCCCTTTTAAGATTCATTAAATCAAACAATAATAGAAAACTCTAGCTTCCACACTTTCCCAATCATTGACCAAATTCAATCCATCTCTCCTGAGCTTCCCCCAGCCTGGTCATGGCAATTTGTCCCTGATTGTCACACAAAGAGAAGGTCACTAGCAGCCACAAATAGATTCAAGAATAATAGCAGCTCCCAGAACTTCAAAATTAGCATATATTTTTACAAAAGTAAAAATTTGTCTTGCTGTCAGTATCTGAGCTTTAGAAAGAGACATAGAAGTGTGAAAACTGCCATTTTAGGTTCATCTGCTGGTTGCTTATGTGGAGTTTATAATTCCTTTTCCAAATGAGAAGACTGAATCTCAGCGAGGCTAATTGACTTGTCTAATGACATCCAGCTCATAAATGGCAAAGGTTACATCTGAACGTAGGTTCATCTGATTCTGAAGTCCATGCTATTTCCACAACATTCTACTGCTTTTATAAACTCACAAATACTCCTAGACACATATACACTTACACATGATTATGTCTACATTGCAGTTTCCCCAAAGGTTTCTCTGGGCAGGAAGATCTGAGTGGTTAGATGAACTTGCAGAGCAAGAGACTCCAAGGGCAGGGCCACGATTCCCCTCTCTTGTGGTATCAGTATGGGCCAGAGATAGAAGAATCATAAGTTATATTTTTCCGAGAACTTGAGAGTAGGATGAAAGTCTGAAAAATGTAATTTCCATTCTATTCCCAATCCTGGGCAAGTAACTGGTGCCTTCTACTTTACTGGTCTTAAGGTAGGAGCATGGCAAGGTGCTATTCTGTGCTATTGACTTGAATGGACAGCAGACAACCAACACTGGACTTATTTTAAATATGGTCACTCTACCAGTAAAACAAGGCAAAATATCTGAGCCTTTATTTCATGACATCAAGATCAGAATCTTTACCACAGCGCCTATGATCCAATGTCCAGGCCAAGTTCTCTGGCCTTGTACTAGAAGTTGGTTTTCTCTCTCACTTTTATTCTGGCACTGAGTTTGAAGAATGTGTGTAATAAGAGGCATTTACATAAAAGAAGGCAAGAAAATGCATACTTGCAATTTTTAAAAAAGACTATTGTTCTTCCCATAAAGGGTTAAAAATTCATTACTAAATAGATGGTGAACAGTGCAAGTTTGACAAAAACCAATAAACAAATAAAAGCAGATGAAACAGTAGGAGTCAGGGAAAGATAATATTGCCTCCAAAGTGAATTTAACTTTGCAATAATTTGAGGTTAGAATAGGTGAGGAAATTACTTGCATTCACAAAACTGTTAAAAACTACAGTTTTACTACTAGTAATAATGCTGATGACAAAAGTATTATCATTATATTATTATGGCTATTATTAACATCAAAAATCTACCATCTATAGTTGTCTAAGACAGGCATTCTTAAAGACAACGTCACTAGAGCTCAGAGAGGTTAAAAAAATTGCCCAAATCCTCTTAACTAAGACAGGGTTTTTCAATCTTGGTCCTACTGACACTTTGAACCAGACAATTCTTTGCTGTGGGGATGCTTTAACAGTATGTAGTTTGACACCAGATTGTGCCAGCATAATAAAAATGGCCCCAGACATTGTCAAAATTAGCCCCAGCTAAGAACCACTGCTATAAGGAATGGACTTGGGTTAACAGATCTTCTAAATCCAAGGCAATTATGCTGCTTAAAGGAACATAAACTAAGAGGGGGTTTCTGTATAAAAATGGTGGAATTAAACACAAGCACTGAATCTCTCTGTAAAAAGAGAAAGAATCTGAAAACAACTTTCTAGCAGAAAACAAATAGGGACTGGATATAACCTCATAACAAACTTCAAAAAGTGGTGGCTATAGCAACAAGAACTCTGGTGGAGTTGCTGTGGTTTCTACACCTCCCTGCAACCCCTAGAAGTAATACTGGATGGAGAATGACAATTGAGAAAAATGCTGAGATTTGCAGAGAGGGGCCTGGATTTAGAAGATCTATTAACCCAGGTCCATTCCTTATAGCAGTGGTTCTTAGCTGATGCTAATTTTGACAATGTCTGGGGTCATTTTTATTATTACAGCTGGGGGTGCTATTGGCATCTAGTGGGTATCTAGGGAGCATAAGAAAACCGAGGACAAATCTTTGAATATAGAAGGCCCTTCTGACTTTGTGAGGCTCTCATCATAGACAGAAACATTGGTTAGAGCTCCCCTAGGTCCCATGGCTCCACTCTGTCTGGGGACAGATCCAAGCACACCTCTAGCGTGTCCAGTTCATGCCTGGGATATTAGCCAAATAGTCTGTCAAAGGATATTTGCACCCAGCCAAGTCCTTCAAAATTCCGGTCCCTGCTGGGCAGTCCCTCTTTTCTTTCCAGATTTTCTCAGACGGCAGAAAAAATTGATGGCACTTAATACTCAACACTCAAACTCCTGCTGAGAGATGAAAATTTCAGTCAAGGTAGGAAGAATGTCAATGAGTATTCACCCACTCTAGATCAGAATAAATAGATCTGGGCCTAATTACCTATGTCAAGAAAGAAGTAGAAAAAATGCAAATGCAATGATGAATATATATAATATCACATTATATAGCATATAATTTTGTTATCTATAATATAGCTTATAAAATTAGGAGAAGTGGTTGAATGATGAATGGATAGGTAAAAGGAATGAACACAGCATTCAAAAACAATGATAGAAATGTAATACAATGAGCTTGATAATCAGATAATAAACAACAGACTGAAAGAGAAAAAAATGATATTAAAAGAAAATTAAGGAAGCAAATTGATGACCAACAACAGTATCCCTCCAGGACTAGTAAACCAAAACCAGCAAGGAACATAAGGAACATGTTCAAAATTGAAATTACCAGTACAGAAGAGAAGCTTGAAGAAATTCCTGTGTGCACAAAAGAAAGAAGTTTAAAAAAACCAGAGACAGAAGACTGGATATGAATGTTTCAGGTTAACTTATATCTTTTAAGAAACGAATCCAACAAATGGAGAAGAAATAGTATTTGAAGATGTAATAAAAGAAAATTATTCTCAAACTTCAGAAGAAATGATTTTGTACTTTGAAAGGTTAAAAGTGTGTTCCAGGGGAACACAAACACATTTTCTGCCTAAATTATTAAATTATGCTATAAAGAAAGGATTTTGTGGCAGCCAAGAATGAAAAAGCAAATATTTCTACAGGGGTAAAAATGAGTCTGGTCTCATGTATTTTTTCACAGCAAAATCAATGCATCAAGGCAATGGGACAATGTCTATAATGCTTAGTGGAAAAGAAAAGTACCACAAGGGTATTATAGGCAGCTCTATTGCTGTTCAAATTCATGACACTATCAAGTGGACTAATAGACTCTACTTAAAATCTCTTTGAGGATGAAATCGATTCGTTCAAAAGTTAAAGCTAGAACTATGATTAGAAAATGAAATGCCAGTGAAACGCTCTGTGTTATGAGCTTGCAAAACGGTTGCTACAAGATTTACAAACAAAAAAGCATATGTCCTAAGAATTTTATAAATCCAGGCAAATTGTCATTTAGATACATAGTTAAAGAACACACAGAGTCACTGTGTTGCATGATCCCTTTATCCTCTGTGCCCCCACCATGCCCCACCAAAAACAGGGAAACAGTTCCAAAAAGGAGAATGTGAGGTTAGCCATAAATCTTTTAAAATATGGAAGTGAATCTAAATTATTGTTGAAATGATAATTTGGAGTCATATAAAAATTAACAGTATAAAAATATACTATAACTAATGAAAATTGCTGTGAGACATGTAAGAATTTCTCCATTTCTCCTAGTGGGGTATTAGTCAATAGTGTCTAAAGTGAAACACGAAATTTAAAAAATTACACTACAATTTCTTTATTCATCTGTTGATGGACACAAGTTGATTGCACGTCTTTGCTGTTGTAAATAATGCTGTAATTAACATAGGATTACCACTATCTCTTCGACAAACTGATTCTTTTGGATATACACCCAGAAGTAGGATTGCTGGATCATATAATTCTATTAGTTTCTTTTGAAAACCCTCCAAACTGTTCTCCATAATGGCTGTGCTAATTTATAACCCTGCCAACACTGTATAAGTGTTCCCTTTTCTCCACACCCTCATCAATACTTGTTTTCTTTTGCCTCTTTGTCAATAGTCATTCTCACAGGTGTGTGGTGGTATCAAAGTGTGATTTTAATTATTTGATTTCCCTATTGATTAGTGATGTTGAACATTTTATTATAAACCTGTTGGCCATATAAGTTAGGCAGAGAAATTAAAAATACATAGAGAAAGACAAATTTCACTTATATGTGAAACCTAAAAAGTCAAATTTTTAGAAGAGAGTAGAATAGTGATTATCAGATGCTAGGGTAGGAGGAAGGGTGGGCAATGAGGAAAAATTGACTAAAGAGTACAAAGTTCCAGCTAGACAAGAGGAGTAAGTTTTCAAGATCAATTTTGTTGCAAAGTGACCATAGTTAATAATGATGTGCTGTATATTTCAAAATTGCCTCCTCAAAATGGACTTTAAATGTTCTCATTGCTGGACTCGGTGGCTCAGCCTGTAATCCCAGCGCTTTGGGAGGCTGAGGTGAGTGAATTGCCTGAGCCTGAGGGTTCGAGACCCGCCTGGGCAACTTGGCAAGACCTCATCTCTACAATAAATCAAAAATTAGCAGGGCATGGTAGCGCATGCCTGTAGTCCCAGCTACTTGGAAGGCTGAGGTGGAAGGGTTGCTGGAGCCCAGCAGGTCGAGGCTGCAGTGGCCGGGAGCGGACACTGCACTCCAGTCTGGGTGACAGAATGAGACTCCAACTCAAAACAACAACAACAGCAAAAGTTCTCATTACAAAAAAAGATAAGTATGTCAGGTGGTGGATATGCTAATTCACTTGATATACTCATTCCACTATGTATCCAAATATCAAAAAATTTCACTGAACCTCATAAATATACACAATTATTATTCACCAATTAAACATTTTCTAAAAATTGAAAAAGAGATAGGGGACATATAAAAATGACTCCAATATTTTCATGTTTTTCGTAATCTTTTATATCAACCATGGATTAGCTTTTAGTCATTATTGTTTCTTATGATGAATAAACACTAATGAGGAAAGTTCAACCATTACTCTGCTCAGTTATTTTACCTAAAATAGAAATCTATTAGAGCCATTAAAAACATTATCTATATACTGTACAGGTATAAAAATGCTCAGATTATAAGAGTTTTATTTCAAAGTGATGAGAGACGATAATTTTTTTCGACCCTCTTAGCTGTTTTCATATTGTCTACATTTTTATGATGTGCATATATTATTTCACAAATAAGAATACAGTTGTTGAAGAAACTATAGAAAAGAGAAAGAGAGAGGGAAGAAAGGAGGGAGAAAAGAAGAAAAAGAAAAAAGAAAGGAAGGACAGAAGAAAGAAAGAGAAAGGAAATGAAAGGGGGAAAAAAAGAAAATGAGAGATAAAGGGGAAAAGAGTGATGAGGTTAATACAGATGGGAGATGCCCTGGGGCACATGGTCCATTTTTTCTGATCTGAGGAGGCAGGAATATAAAGTTGAAAACGTAGAATGTGTGAGCTTTGGAGGTTTGCAGACATGGGTATATCTTGCATCTGCAACTTAGCTGGAGGTTCATTAGACCAGTCTTCTAAACCTAAGTCTGAAGTTTCCTCATCTATAAGAAGGAAATAATTACACCTGCTTAGGAGGGTTGCTTCAAGTTTGTGATGGAATGTCCAGTACAGGGCCTAGCATTGGATAGTCTCTTAACAAATGCCAGATTTCCTTTGTATTTCTTCTGGTAATTATTTCCACCCATCCATCCATCCATCCATCCATCCATCCATCCATCCATCCATCCATCCATCCAGCTTTTATTGGACAAATGTTTCTTAACTGCTAGTAACTCAGTGTGAAAAGATACAGCCCCTGTCTTTGACAGAACAAACAGGCCAGGCAGGATGAGAAGAGGGAGGTGGCAGAGCTTTGGGGTCAGAAGATGCAGGTACTTCTGCAAAGAAGCCCAGGCAACCTTTCACTAATTGTTTTTTTCAGAGGAAAACTCTTGGTTGCTGGCCAACTTCAGTGCCCTGCTTGACCTGTCAGAGCAGTGGCGTTGTTCCGAGATCTCAGGAACCAGTTGGAGAATGTGTCATTTTAATTTCCCTTCCTCCCGCCTATTCTGCCTCTGTTCTGACTCCCACTGTTAAGTGCTCTGGCTCTTTATCATGGCTTTGAAATCAAGACAGACACTTTGGAATTCAATTAGCCACAGAGTTGCCACAGCAACAAAAACATATAAACTTAAATGATTTACACGCACAGACAACACTTCAGAAAAGAATAAATTTAATACTGCAGATGGGAATGAAATGAACTGTACAATACAATAAGAAAATTGTATTCTTTTCTCCCCGATGAGAGTCGTCTTTCAGGTCTTCATGTGATGTGGATGAGCATTGAAGTGGAGGGAGTAAGGTGACCTGAGACCAGCTCATACTTACGCCAGAGGTCAGGTTTCATGTTGGGGTTCATGTCTGCCTGCGCTGCAAGTGTGGGGGGCATTCTGGGCCAACAAAGCCTGGTGAATTTTACACCATGAACTATAAGTATATTTGTCCATAAGGGCATGTTTCTCTCTTACCAATGCTATACATAGGCTTATGCATATCCACACATATAAATCTGGAGAATGGCTTCACATTAAGTGAGATCCTTCACAGAGAGGCTGCACTTAAAAACCCTACCAAACAAAACCAAACCTGTGTATCAGGTATTTTGCAACAATTTCCACTTTACTTTTGTGCTCTGTCATCATAGATTGCAGGACTAATGTGGCACGTTGGTGCCATTGGACTTGCGATACTCTTCAAGGTGGTTTAGTGACTACTACACAGTCTGTGTCAGAAGTTATAGTACTTTATTTCTTCTGTAAAACAATGTTGTCTTCACAAGCAATATGTACAAAAATAAATGAAAGCAGATAGTATCTTGAAATATTTACCTTCTATTTTTCATTTCTATTGCATATTTTACATATATTGATCCTTTGCAATCACCAGAACCAGGAGTTTCTGAATACATGTGTATGTACTTATAAAACATATGAATGCATTACTGTTGATTCATATATATTCAAAACTAATAAAGCATAGTTTTTTAATTTTTGAAAAAATGTTAAAGCTCTAATATTTTCTCTCACACATAAATAGATAATCTTGCATTCCATTTGGAAATCATTGAATTAGAAGAATTCTCATTATTTCAGGAAAAATTGGGGTGGTTAAAATGGGAGCCACAGAGAAAAATAACTTTACTTAAATTTCCAGTACAAGATCTTGAAGACCAAAACGGACAGTCATGAGGGAAGTGGGCACAGTGTGTTCCATAACAATAGACAGGAAAAGAATGGAGGAGGGATACAGAAAACAGAAACCTTGATGTCTTCCTGGAGGAACTGAGAGGGTAGGGAAGAGGAGA
This sequence comes from Tarsius wallacei, assembly GCA_963574415.1. NCBI lineage: Eukaryota > Metazoa > Chordata > Mammalia > Primates > Tarsiidae > Tarsius > Tarsius wallacei. The sequence goes on from CAUYQG010269187.1 coordinate 59,529, forward strand.
GACACGGAAAGAGCCCCATGGTAGCTCGACCTTAGGGAGTCAATTGGACACAAAGCCAATGTCTCTTCCATGCCCCACTAGTTGGACAGTCACTGTGGCACTGAGACTGAAGCACTGCTCTTCAGTAGCCTGGGAAGGCTTTTCATCAATAGTGACTGCAGGTGCCACTGGTTGCTCCAGCTGACAGAGACCTCTCAAGACTTTGCTAAGTCCATTCAAATTGCTGAGTCCATCAAGGGTTCAGGATATGTAAAAACACTGTCCCTTCACACTACCTATGTGGCAATAGTGCAAGGGGATCTTGGCTCCCATAGGACAAGAATGGCTTCATGCAAAGGTAAGACCAGTACTGCTCTGTGGTGGGACTCGTCAGTGATAAAACTACCCCTAGGACACATCACTCTAGACTCACTAATTTATCTCACTAATTTTGCATTGTTGACTTTCCACATGTATTGAATACTAAAGTCACTTATTTCTTTGCAAATACTTTATTTTTTAGTAGTGGATGTTTATACCACAAATCAGCACATAGGAGCTCACATTCCAAACAAAATCTTATGCAATTTATATATAGTGCTTACCTAAGGATTCCTATTAGATAATAGTCTGTTTGCCAGCCTTAATTAATGTATTTGGAAAAAAGGAAACTGCAGTAATTTATCCATATTCTACAATCTAGGATTTTCTCTTTTTCAAACAGCTCTTCCCTTGATATTCAGGGACTTGGAAGTTGGAAACAAGGTTTGGATACTTCATGTCAACACTGTAGTTTCAGGCAAATCACTTAATCTCTGAGAGTCTCAGTTTCCCCATTAGTAAAATGGGAATGATAATATTAAATTTGTTGAATTGTCATTAAATGTTTATAGTCAAAAGTATCTTGCATCATGCCTAGCACTCAGGGATCACTCAAAAAGCTACTGTGTGTATTATGGTAATTAGTGTAAATGAATGCTATTTCCCTCTATATCATCTATACCTTCATTCACACGGATATGTTTTCATGTATCAAGTAGAATACATCGAAGCTCTATATAGCTGCATGTGTATGTGAAGGATGGTTGGGCTTTGAAGGGACACACTTTCTTTATGACCCATTCATTGCAGTTGGGTTATTCTAAGCCTGGAGGAGAATTTTTTTTTTTTTTTTTTTTTTTTATTGTGATATTAAGGGGTACATTTAAGGGTTAGGTACACAAATATGTCTCATTCAGGCACCCTTGTTTGTAAGAAATGTCCCCCCATCCCCAGACAGGTATTTACTGCCATTAAT
>CAUYQG010269192.1:0-10494 GCA_963574415.1 Tarsius wallacei
TCTCTGTAGCTACGTCACATAGTTTTTATCCAACCCTATACGCACAAGTCTGTAAAACCACCGCACCCCCTCAAAACTATGTATAAAAGGTGTGTATAAACCTGAGTCGGGGCTCTCGCTCTGGTTCCAAGCTGCTGGGCCAGCTACAAGCGTGAGCCCAGGCTCGAGTCTGAATTAAAAAAACCCTTATGTATTTACATCAGAGCTGGCTCTTTTGGTGATCTCTTAAAATGGGGTACAACACACATATATGCAGATGATGGCAGTGGGTCAGGTAGAACATAGAGTGTAAAGTGCTCATGGGATGCTAACCAAGTCAGGAAATTTTCAACAAAGATTAGAAAAAGGAGAGTATTCTTTTGTTATTGGATCCTAAGTTTCACAGCCCTCAAGTTTTGTCTTCTGGACACTGAATTTTCTCCTCCTTCAAAATCATCAAAGTCTGCAACCTATCCTGAGAGATGAATTCTGGCAAGTTTTTACTCAAATGGCTAAGACATTATGTCTTAGCCATTTGAGTAAAAACTTGCCAGAATTTCCCTTTAAATGAAAAAAATCACCTTAGATTAGCAAATCAAAATTTACTAATTGTATGATACCTCTTCTAACAAAAATAGATGATTAAGTTCTAAAAAGTATATCAAACTGTGAATTAAGAAATGTCTGAATTAAGATGACAATGCCAGATAAACCTAAAGTGAGGAATATTATACAAAGTAACTGGTCTGTAACAAGTCTAAACTTGTGAAATACAAGAAATGGTAGAGGGTTTCAAATTAAAGATGACTAAATATGAAAACTGAACAAGAAAGTCTGACATAACCTAATGCCAAAGTTGGGCCTTATTTAAAACTGTGAAGCATCCACCCTTTTCACACTCATCCTTCTTACAGTCATCCCCCAAGCTGCTTGGGAGCTCATATTTTAGGAAATTTACATTTTCTTCACCCTGATGTAGACTCACATGTTACAGCTTTCTTTTCTCTGTATCTTGTGTTCTACTAGTTACCTAAGACTTGAGATAATTTTCTTATTGGATGCAGCCTTCCAGCCTCCGCTGAGCAGGGCCTGAGGTGGGGGAAGGAAATGAGTAAAGAAAGAGACAATGAAACATCGGCATTGGGAGGGATCTCTCCCAGGTAGCTGAGAGCGAGAGAGAACAAGTTTATTTTTACAGCATGCCTCTTAAATAGGGCAAAACCACACAAAGGAGGGCGAAACCACACGAGCAGGATATACGTTAATGTCTAAACTATGCTTATCTTATCGTCTATGCTAAGTTAAAAGCAAGGCAATCCCTTATGACAGACAGCCTCCGGGCTAGGCATGGCCCCCTGCTCTGCTATCCATAGAATAGCAGCTAAAGGTCAGGGGAGACAAAGGAAATAAAGGCTTGGTTCCTTGAACACAAGCCAAGAAACATAAGGACCTTGTCCGCTTATGTTTGGGTTTCCTTCAATTTGATGTGGCTATGTGGAGGATACCTATATCACTGTTCTCAAATAATGTCATTCCTTAATCTAGTAAAAATGACTAGGGTAAATTTAAGGATGTTGGGCACAGGTATTTTTGATTTTTAAAACTGGCTGGCACCTTCCAAACTACCCAGAAAGGCAATACCTACTTTCACAGCCAGGGCCAGTGGAGGAAAAAAAAAGTCCTGAACCAGATGGATTCACAGCTGAATTTGACCAGACATACAAGAAGGAGCTGGTACAAATCCTACTGATACAACAACAAAAATTTGATGAGGGTCTCCTCCATAAAACATTCTACAAAGTAAATATCATCCTGATATCAAAATCTAGCAAAGACAAACCAAAGAAATAAAAATACAGGCTGGGCCGGGCTCAGTGGCTCAGCCTGTAATCCCAGCACTTTGGGAGGCCGAGGCGAGAGGATTGCCTGAGACCACGGGTTCGAGATCTGCCCAGGCAACTTGACGAGACCTCGTCTCTACAATAAATAAAAAATTAGCCAGGTGTGGTGGCATGTGCCTGTAGTTCCGGCTACTTGGAAGGCTGAGGTGGAAGGATCACCAGGGCCCAGCAGGTTGAGGCTGTGGTGGCCGGGAGCGTGCCCCTGCACTCCAATCTGGGCAACAGAGGAAGACTCCAACTCAAAAAAAATAAAAAATAAAAAATAAAAAAAAGTACAGGTTGATAGTCCTGATGAACATAGATGCAAAAGTCCTCAATAAATTATAGGCAAAACCCATCCAACAATACATCAAAAAGATGATGCACCATGAATAAACATAATCAGCCACATAAAGAGATGTAAAAATAAGATTCACATGATTATCTCGATAGATGCAGTAAAGGTATTAGATAAAATCCAACATATCTGTATGATAAAAACCCTCCACCATCTAGGCACAAGAAGAATGTACCTCAAAATAATTAGAGCCATCTCTGACAAACACTCTGCCAACATCATATTGAACAGGCCAAAGTTGGAAGCATTCCCCCACCTAAGAACTGAAATAAAACAGGATGTCCATTCTCACAATTCCTATTCAGCATAGTACTGGAAGTCCTAGCGAAAGCAATCAGGCAAGAAAAATAAATAAAAGGTATTCAATTAGGGAAAGGGTGTTAGGTCTGTGTGCTGGTGCTGTGGCAAAGATGCAAAGAATTGCATAGAAATGCACAGGAAAGATGGTTTATTTAGGAAGTAGATCGGCGAAAAGAGTGGGTTCATTTCTCAAGGGAGAGAAGGGGCCAGGTGTCTGAAGGAAACTGAATGTTTGAAGCTGGGTGCCTATAAGGTTTCCTTTAGAAGGTTGGGAATAAGAGCATTCCTGTGAAATGTAACAGTTGGGGGTGGTTTATTGTCATGGCAATTAACTGCTCAATACAGCAACAGCCAGAGTTTCACACAGCTGATCAGTAGACAGGGAGAGTAGCCCAAGGTCTGAAAACAAAGCTTCAAGACACAGATGTTAATTTTCAAATGTCCTTGGATTTAGGGAACAAAAAGTCATTTAGCTAGCTAGAAGTGTGTTGTTCTTGGGTAAGTGAGGAAGACTGGGGTAGAAAACATTTTGGGGAAAATTTTAGGAGGGCTGGAGCCAAAAATATGAATCAGTGCCAAGCCACCCACTGGCAATGGCCGAGGTAACTCAATTTTTGGCTTTTTTTTTGTCCTTTTAAAGAGAAAGTCAAATTATCTGTCTTTGCAGATGATGTGATTCTATATTTAGAAAACCCTGATGAGTCCAGCAAAAGACTCTAAGACCTGATAAGTGACATTAATAAAGTTTCAGGAGACTCAATCAACATTTAAAAGTCAATATAGCATTTTTATACGTCAACACACTGTTCAAGCTGAGAACCAAATCAGGACATAAGCATGTTTTCAACAGCTACACATACAAAAATACCTGGGACTACATTAAACGAGGAGCTTAATGATCTCTATGATAACAGCTTCAAAAAACTGCTAAAAGCAGTCAAACATAACACAATTGGGAAAATTTTCCACGCTCCTGGATTTGAAGAATCGATGTTGTTAAAATAATCATACGGTTCAAGGCAATAAACAGATTCATTGCGTTCCTTCCCACACTACCAGTGACATTCTTCACAAATTATAAAATCATGTGAAAACAAAAATGAGCCTGAATAACCAAAGCACTCCTCAGCAAAAAGAACAAACCTGGAAGAATCACGTGACCAGACTTCAAACTTTCCTATAAGGATTCGGTAATCAAAACAGCATGATACTGCTACAAAAAATAGACATAGGACACAATAGAGGACCCAGAAATAAAGCTGTTCACCTATAAGCAACTGATCTTTGACACAGCCAACAGAAATAAACATTGAGGAAAGACCACTCTATTCAATTAATGGTACTGGGGAAACTGGTCAACCATAGTGCAGAACAACGAAGCTCGACCTTTACCTCTTACCATATGCAAAAAATTAACTCAAGATGGATTAAGGGCTTAAAGTTAAGGCCTCGAACTATAAAATCATTAGAAGCATGTGATTTATGATCAAATAAACAGACATGATCAAATTCTCAAGAGAAAATATAATAAAAACCAGAATGGACAAACGGGATCTAATTAAACTAAAGAGTTTCTGCATAGCAAAGTAAACTGTAGTAAATGGAAAAAGCACAGTGAAAAAATACTTGCAAATTCTGCATCTGACAAAGGCCTGATCTCCTGAGTCTATAAGAAAAACTAAGTGAACCAACAAAAAACAAATAACCCCATTTAAAAGTGAACAAAAACCAGGCGTGATGGCTCACACTTATAATCCCAGCACTTTGGGAGGCCGAGGTGAGAGGATTGCCTGAGCTCACAGGTTCGAGACCAGCCTGGGCAACTTGGCAAGACCTCATCTCTACAATAAATCAAAAAATTACCCGGGCGTAGTGGCACATGCCTGGAGTTCCAGCTACTTAGAAGGCTGAGGCAGAAGGATCGACTGAGCCCAGTAGGTTGAGGCTGCGGTGGCCATGAATGTGCCACTGCCCTGCAGCCTGGACAACAGAGTGAGACTCCAACTTAAAAAATAAAATAAAATAAATAAAAGTGGCCAAAAACATGAACAGACATGTCTCAAGAGCAGCCAACAAATATATGATACAATGTCCAATGTCACTAATCACCAGAGAAATGCAAATCAAGACCACAATGAGACACCATCTTACACTAGTCAGAATAGCTAATATTAATAATTCATAAACCACAAATGTCGGAGAGGTTATTGGAGAAGAGAGAATTCTCATAACCTACGAGTGGGGATGTAAAAATTCAGCCTCATGGCAAGCAGTATGGAAATTTCTCAAAGAACTAAAAACAGAATTACCATTTGACCCAGCAAACCTATTTCTGGGAATATACCCAGAGGAACACTAATCATTCTACCAAAAAGGTACCTGCACTCATATGTTTATTGCAACACTCTCACAGTATCAAACACATAGGATTAACCTAAGTGCCCATCAACTGTGAACTGGATAAAGACAATGAGATACATATACACCATGAAATACTACACAGCCATAAAAAAGTAAACTAAAATCGTATTTTTTGCAGCAACATGGATGCAGCTGGAGACCATTGTTCTAAGTGGATTAACACAGAAACAGGAAACTAAATACTGCATGTTTTCACTTATAAGTGGGAGTTAAAACACCTGGCACACACGGACATAGAGATGAAAACAACAGACACTGGAGACTCTTAAATTTTTGAAAATGAAAATTAAAAATAGACACGCCTATTGTAACCAGAAGGATAACCATTCATATCCCTGAGCATATTGTGCGACCTGGAAGACTGTTTTAAATGGTAGATCTTATTACTGTTTAGGTATGCTGAAGCCAATGGCTCAGGATACAATGGCCACTGGAAAGATGGTGTGTTAAACTCACAGATCTCAAAGATGAGGAGGCATACCACCAGGAGGGAGGGAGTGGCACACAGGAAACAGCAGGTCATCAGGAGGCAGAGAGAGTAAGGTAGACAGGGGAAACAGCCTTTCTAGTGGTTTCCACAGGAAGGAATGGGCAAGACAGGGGAAGAAGTGTTAGGATTGGCTAGTACAAATAATTTCAGTGGCCTTTAGGGTAGAGGAGTTGTCCCTAGTTATCTAGTGCCTGGTCCTGGGGTAATTAGGGTAGTTGGGTAGTGGCCCAGAGGGTAAGAACTCTGTGAAAACCCAATAACGGGGGTGGTTGAGGTGAGGCTGTGGATTCGTTGGTGTGCATTTGAAAGCTGTGCTTGCAGGTGCGTCATTTACTATCTCTAGGAATTGGCTGGTCCTGGGAGGGGCGGTCTCTTCAAGTTCAGCAAACTCTCAGATGTCAAGACATCAGAGACATACCGCTCATATGGATGCTGAAGAGATCTCCTGGGCATAGTGACATATCCCGATAACTCCCCAAAAGAAGAAATATACAATGTTTTTCCCTGGGTGTGAAGTGCAATAAGCAAAGCAGATATGCAGATGAAGTTTTTCCATTTATTTTCCTAGATTTTTAAAGAGCTTTCAGATTGTGATTAGAACACTCTGGAACCTACCAGATTGCAAACCTTTCGACTTGGAGAAACTTCTTTTTTTTTTTTTTTTGAGTTGGAGTCTCACTCTGTCACCCAGTTTGGAATGCAGTGGCACACTCAAGGCCACCGCAGCCTCTACCTGCTGGGCTCAGGCGATCCTCCCACCTCAGCCTTCCAAGTAGCTGGAACTACAGGCACGCGCCTCCACGCCTGGCTAATTTTTTGATTGATTGTAGAGATGAAGTCTTACCAAGTTGCCCAGGCGGGTATCAAGCCCGTGGGCTCAGGCAATCCTCTTACCTTGGCCTCCCAAAGTGCTAGGATTATAGGTATGAGCCACTGCGGACAGCTGAGAAAATTCTTAAAAAAAAAAAAAAGTTTGGTCTAAGCATCATGGTGGACATATTGCGACGTCCACAAAAAAGATCCAAGTAATTTCTGACTCATATGTTTACCCCTAAAATGTTAGTGCTTTCTAAAAAGTTCCTCATATAAAACAAAGGCTCATTGCATGCCATACTTTACACCAAAGTTGTTCTTTAAAAATGGTTTGTAAGGCCACACTGTATTTCCCTCCTTTTTAGTCCTCCTTTTCGGTGTTTACCACAAATGCTTGTTATTTGTCGGAAATATATTCAGGTAGTTCCAAGAGAAAATCTGTTAATGCTTCCCAAATTTGCATTTTCATAGCAGTTTTTTCAATTCTTCAACACTGTATGGGAAACACATTATGACAGCTCCCATACACCTTTCAAGAAACTCTAATAGAAGGAAGAAGGGATCTATGAAGAATTTGGATTCACTTTAAAAAAATCACCTGTGGGATCTGCCAAATTGCTATTATCTATCCCAGACATGGTGCTCATTAAGAAACTCCACTGGCTCATGGTTTATTGATTAGAAGCAAAATATCCAGGAAGAGTAATAAATTACTCTTTGGATGGGCCTTTAAACACCCTCTCCTGTATCCCACCAACAGATTATTCATCAGATACATTGCCCCTGACAATCCACTTGAAAAATTTTGTTCCACTTTCTAGTTCATTATTTGGATTGTTTTATGACAGAATATGCAGCTGACATTTATTTAAACAAGATAGTTTTGTTATCAGTCATACTACACACTAAAAACCATTTTCAAAGTTGTTATTTAAAATCTAAGTTTTAATGATTCAGTGATGATTTTGGAGTGTAAAGGTTAAAATATTCAAATGGATTCAGCTGTATTTTTACTCCCAAGTAGGATTTCTTTCTACGTGGAGGCAAAAAAAAAAAAAAAATCAAAGTATCAGAACTTTCTGTTTTCTTCTCTATTTCCCAGATATGGAGGACATTGAATAGTGCCTGCAAACCTTTCAGGCCAAAAGAGTGTCAGTGTCTGTGTCAGCATGGGGTATGCGAGATAAACAAACAAACCCTTGGTTTCCAAACAGTTAAGAAGATTGACACTAAAATAATTCAATGCAAGCAATACGCTGAATAAAAGTAAAACAAACAAAACAAAATAAAAACAGATGGGCAAATAACATGATGTATGCAACAAACAGGATAATTTTGGAATCTACCAAGTTAAAATTAAACAAAAAAACCCCAAAAAACACAATTGAGCAGGGACTTAAGTCAGGAGAACACCTAACACTGGAAGTATGATAAAGAAGTGAAAACACCTTCTCAGAGCCATTTCAGTCATTCATTCATCTTGTTAACTTCAAACCCCCATTCAAAAAATGTTACTGATGATCTGTTATGTTGGTGGAATTCAAGAAGCCATGGTAAAGAAACCATTTTTTTTAAATGATAGAATTTAGAGACTACTGTGGGAGACCAACCCCCTACGAATTCTAACAAGAAGAGGGCAGGAGTCATCATTAAGGATGACCTACTTTGGGGGAATATTTCTGGCATGGAGGATCAAGGAATTAAGGCATGTTGCTTGAGGCAATAATATTAAGTCGAGATTTTAAAAATGCATAGTCAGTAGAAAGAAGAGTGGGTGGATGCCACAAGATAGAAGGAGGCAGGTATAGTGGACATAGTGGGGAGATTGGAGAAGACTCTCCAGGCTGAAGAAGTCACAGCAACACAAACTCTGAGGTGGGAAAGGGGGCAGCATGTCTTGAAAACCGAAGACCAGTCAGCACTTCTGGAGACAAGAGATAAGATGAGATGAGCAGAAAGCCAAACCGTGAAGAGCTCAGGCAGAAATCTCAACTCTACACTGGGAGAAAAGTGAGGCCAGCCATATGTTTTAAGGAAGAGGGTTATGTAATCAAATCCATATTGAAAACCCACAAACAAAATGATCATTCTGGCTACAGTATGGAGGCTGGTCTGAGAGGCAGGGATCAATCGTTAGGTACGACACTATTTCACTAAGTCATGCAAGAAGTGATGGTTTTTTGGGACTATGCGGTTAGACAGGGAGGCAAGAACTTGGTGGAAAGAAAATGAAAACCATAGCACTTGGAAATTAACAGCATATGGGTGATAAGGATATAGGAAGAATCAGGAAAAATTCTTAAGTTTGTAGGTTAAGTAGACGCATGACTGTTGGGTCATTTACTGAAGCGGGAAACACTGGAAGAAGAATTGTGTGGGGAAAAGTTTGTGAGCCCAGTTTTGGAAGTGGTGAGTATGCTTGTGTGAACGCTGTGTCACGCCTTGCAAGTTGTTAGGTATGTGTAGTGTAGAATGTATAGTCAGAGGAGAGTCCTGGGCTCTGTCCGTCAGCATGGACTGGATATGCCACAGAAACATTTCAAGGAGTCGGAAGAAGGCTTATTTCTTGGGTCTGCCATTTTCCCACTGCGGGTCAGAAAAGGAGCTTTTCGTTTATTTATTTGGTTTCTTTTTTTATTTTAAAGATGTGGGGTCCAAGTCAGGATTGGGTACATGAGTGGTTTACATACAGGTGAGGTGTGGGCCTCCCACTGGGCCTCACTTCACCTGGATTGCATCGGGTACCCTCATTGATGTTATGTGCCTCATCCCTCCCCTGACTATGTCCTGCTACTGCCAATCCCTTTCGTGTACCCTTGCGATAAATGTTTAGGGTCCTCTCATGAGTGAGAACATGTGGTCCTCAGTTCTTTGTTTCTGATGAATCAGTGGGTGTGATAGACTCTAAATCCATCCGAGTTGCAGCGAAGTCCGCAATTTTGTCCAAGGGAAGGAAGCTGTTCCTTTGGGCACCTGGGCTGATAGAGGTCCTCCCATGTTGTAAGGCTGCCAACTCTGGGGCCTCGATGTTTATCCCAGCAGGCCAAGACCCCAGCAGGCCAAGTACGTGTGTGCAAAGACGTACCAGCTCAAAAGCGCTTCTGTCCTGAAGGGACACTTGACACTAAATATTCCATTAGTCAAGGAAACCTTCAGGGACTGCTGACTTCTAGAAGAAATTAGTTTCCTGTGAGGATTTAGAAAGGAAGAGATCCAGAAACACTGTTGATTGCTAGTTTTGTCTAGCATAGGAGTGATGATATCAGTTCAGGTGCTTTTAACATATGACCCATGAAGTAGGCATTTGTCATTTGTGGTTGCCTAGTGTTTCTTCAATATTTTCATAATTTTTCACATTATTAGTGAGACAGGCGATAGCTAGAGAAAGGCTAGGCAGACAGGCGGGTCCTCTGGTAATAATGTAGCAAATTCTCAGCAGGTCTCTCAGGCTCAGTTTTGGTAAACAAGGTCCCTGCAAGCCTCTCAAGCTAGAGCTTAGGTACTCACTGCTGGGATCGAAAAGCAACCAATCAGCTCACCATGAGGCCCCTACCTCCTGCCAATTGGTCCTCAATACCGACCAATCAGAACAGCTACAGCTCACAGCTAGTGCTAGCCAATTGGCTTGGACTTAAGGCTATATAAGCACCAGGTTTTTGGCCCCAGATGGGCAACCCCTTCAGGTCCCCTCCCACGGTGGGGGCTTCTCTGTCCTCTCAATAAATCCTGCTTTCTCATTTTCTAACTATCCATGTCCCTCATTCTTCCTGGGCATGAGATAAGAACCTCGACCATGAAGAGCTCTGGCTTGAAGAGCTGCAGAAGATCATCAGAGGCGAAAAGGCATGCACCGAAGAGGCTGGCTTGTCAGCCAACAGAGCTGGCTGAACCAGGAGCTGCCAGAAGAAGGCGAAACTCCAAAGCTGAGACACCCAGGGGGCTAGGCTTGCTGACCCACTGAACCAGCAACGCTCTCAGGGCTTGGCTTGCCAGCCCATTAGAGCTGACACTTGTGGGGCTAGGCTTACCAGCCCCTTGATGACCCTCTCTGGGGCTTGGCTGGCCAACCCAGTGAGCTGACACTCTCGAAGCCCAGGCTGACCTGAAAAATCCACATCGTTAGTCTGTCTTCCCAAAGCAAAAGCCAGGATAGTTATACGCCAGACTCCCTTGATGGTTTAGATGCAGGTTTGTGTCTTAGATTTCCCGGTCAGTGAACCCACTTGAGATTTACAGAGTTATGAAGAAGTAAT
>CAUYQG010269193.1:0-27407 GCA_963574415.1 Tarsius wallacei
GTAGCACGCGCCTGTAGTTCCAGCTACTTGGAAGGCTGAGGCGGAAGGATCGCCGGAGCCCAGCAGTTCGAGGCTGTGGTGGCCGGGAGCGGCCACTGCACTCCAGTCTGGGCGACAGAGTGAGACTCCAACTCAAAAAAATAAAAAATAAAATATAAATAAAAAGAGAAGCTCCTTTACGCCCCCCCCCAAAAGTGTTTTTGGAAATACTATCACCGCAAGTCAACATCAGCCCTTCTGATGACAAATAATTGCTTAAAATTAAGGAAGCAGTACCCCTATTTTTCATTACAAGTAGCCCTTGTTGGTCAGAAAATCTTTCAAATAAAAAGTAGACCCTTATGTTCCTTTGTGCTCGAGGTTGTTGCGGCTGCCGCCAATCCAAAATAAATTACTCCATGAAGTGAGGTCTGTTTACATTATCCCACTACATGATGACTTCCTATGCAGAGCATCTCAGCCAAGGCCCATAAAGCCATTTCCCCCACACTTTACACTTAGCAGTGCTAAACATCTGCTTTTCTTGGCCACCTGAGTTGATGAGTTTCACTTTGCACCATGGTGAGATCCAGGTGTCAAGCAAGGACCCAGACGGCTTCTTCCCTCCATGCCTCAAGAGGGGCCTGGGCTGGCTTCTTCCCTCCATGCCTCAAGAGGGGCCTGGGTTTATCCCCGCCCCCCCCCGCCCCCCGCAAGAGCTAGTGATGAGGGAACCACTGCAGCTGGACTTCATTACACTCCATCAAAGGCCATGACTTTTTTTAAGGCAGCAGCCTGGGCTGAAGGTTGCATTCTCAAATTTTCAGCCAGGTTGAAGCTGTGGCCATCTGGAAAGATGGATATGAATGTAAACCTCGATGAGGGATCTTTGGTTTTTCCTTTTGGGGGGTCAGGTCCTGCAGCTTGAATACCCTTTGAGTCCTCACCCTGGGGGGAGCATGTTTTCTAGACCAAGTCTGCAAGCAAGGGCAAGAATCTATCTTAGCTCATTTCTGCTTCTCTCCATTATCTTTATCAATATCAATGAGAATAAGTAATGTGGTGGCTTGTAGGGTGTTTTGATACCCTTGCGGGAGCATGATCTATAATTAATTAGTGAAACCCTTACAACACAGATACCTTTTGGGGGACTTCTACTGGATTCCAACACCCTTCAGTATCAAAGGATTTCTTTTGAGCCCTGCACCAATTTTCACCTTGGAGAACACATCTCAAATAAGAGGTAATTTCACCTCGCACCTTGTGAGAGGAGAGGCAAGATAAGTAAAAGAAACACTGCCTGATACAGAGGAAACATCACAAAGGAAAGAAAAACCACCTGATACAGAGGAAGAAGCATATCCCCAAACCCTCATGCCTCAGTTCTGTAACAGAGTCTTCTGACATGGAAAGACAATAACTCTCTCCTGAAACAATATCAGTCATCTTCTGGAAACCACATCTTATTAAGAAAACAATTCAAAATCTGTTTCAGCAGCACCAACACGCTGGTAACCAGTGCTGCCCTTCACAGCCCTTGTATTTAATAACATGGGGGACTTCTTGCCTTATAACACCTCAGAGATGGTTATACAAATGGAAAATGGGCCAAAAGCACAATCAACATTCTTTTCTGAAGGGGATTTACACACAAAGTACTGTTTACCTAACATAGCTCCATGATTATAGCCGAGCCCTATAAGTAGTTCTTCTAAGCCACCTCTATGACCTGTCAAAAAAGCACAGATCACTATTTAAAAAGTAATCCTGGTTGGCTACAAATAACTGTATACATTTAGCTGCTTGGGATTTTTCCCTTCAATCATTCCTTTAAAGCAGGGACATATTTAAAACTCTATTTTAAAGACTGACTTTAAAATGTCACCTGTGAGAAGTAGGAACCAAAGGGAGGTCCAAACTTTACCTGTACGATGGCCTCTTATGCACCTAACCCTGAATTGTACCCTGCATCTTTAAAATAAGAATAATATTTAAAAATTAAATTAAATTAAAAATAGACCCAAAAAAATGTTGCCCATGCCTCTCACATCTCCCAGTGCTACCTGCTTTCACTACTGGGTTTTGTGTTTCCCAAGCTTGTGGGACCAGACATCTTCTTGAACCTCAAACCTTCAACTTTTAAATTCAGACTTAACATTATTTACTAGAGATGACTGTTCAGATCCTGTGTCAGGCACTTCCACAAGCACTACCCATCTGATTCCCAAAGATGTAAGGTAACCAGAACACCCCATTTTCTTTTCTTTTCTTTTCTTTTTTTTTTTTTTGAGTTGGAGTCTCACTCAGTCACCCAGACTGGAGTGCAGTGGCCGCTCCCGGCCACCGCAGCCTCGACCTGCTGGGCTCCAGTGATCCTTCCACCTCAGCCTTCCAAGTAGCTATCACGCCCAGCTAATTTTTTTGATTTATTATAGAGAGGAGGTCTCACCAAGTTGCCCGGGCGGGTCTCGAACCTGCGGGCTCAGGCAATTCACTCACCTCGGCCTCCCAAAGCGTGGGATTACAGGCTGAGCCACCGAGCCCGGCTAGAACACCCCATTTTCTAAATAGAACAGCCCAGATGTGTAGAGGTAACAAACCTAGTGGTGGTTGATCCAGGGTTTACACCTGGCTTTTCTCCAAATGCTGTGCCTCTCCATTACATAAACTCCTTCGACTCCTCTTCCCTCTGCTCTGAGCTGTCTCAGTGGGCATCATGCATTACCCACTCTCCTCTTTCTTACCTTTCCATCCAGGCCTGGGAGCCCAGATTCTCCCGGCTCCTCCACAGTCTTTCTTCCCCACATCTTGTCTCCTTTCCCTCAACTCTCTCCTCCTTTCCCATCACAGTCAAACTCCTCAAGAGCTGCCTACACTCTTCCCATTGCTCAATTCCAATCTGCTCCACCAAAGGACAGCTTCCATTCCCGTCCAGTCTTTTGTTCCTGTGTTTTTACCACATTGTGATTCCATTCAGACCTCAGGCCAACAAGCAAGTGCTGATGTCCATGTAATTGTGTATGCCAAAAAGAGACTCGTATCCGGATACACATTTTTATCCACAAATATCCCTCAATATTACTAAAAATGTCTTCGAGTCTTTTGCTTTTCTTTTCTTTTCTTTTTTAGTTTGCCGGATATTTTTATTGTATTTTATTTTTATTTATTTATTATTAGGATGTAGGGTACAATTCAAGGTTAGGTATATAAACATTGATCAGGCAGGTACCCTTGTTGATGAGGTGTGCCCCTCCCTCCCCTAACAGTTTCCCTCAACTGCCAATCCCACCCCCCACCCCCACTTTTCTTTTAATTGTTAAAGAATTTGAGTTACCTGAAAGTAAGAACTATATCCTCTCGTTTTTAGTGGTGGGACTTAGAACTCTCATACAACCAAATTAGAATCAAAACAAGATTGAATCAAGCTGTTTCTACCATGGAATTTCTAAATTCTCTACATCGTTCGTTTTCTAAATACTGAAACTCTCACAACTCCAGAGAAAGCAGTAAGAGCCACATTATCTAGGCAACAACAACTTCTTTTTCGAAAGTTGGCTAATATTACACAAAAGCCCCACTTTCGATATATAGAAGAGAGATAGAAAAAATTTGTTAGCTCTGTCAAAAACCTGGGCTACCTGCATTAGCAACAATGTAAGGAAAATTCCACTTTGCTGCATTGCTGGTGTGAGTGTGACGAATATGTGACCTCAAAATATACCACTTTGGCATAGGAATTATTTGAGCTAAAGGTAATTAAGATCCGCAGACACAGGAAAAGCTCTTTACCCCCAAACTGCCTAAAAATAGAGTATCAATTTCCTCACTTGTAAAGGAATTTACATTTTTAAAGGAAATTTTCTTTGTAAAGATATCTCTTAACTAGGGAGAAAGCTACTTCTAGAGACGACTTGTCACCTAAGACAGGGGTCCACAACCCCTGGGCCACTGTGGCCTGTTAGGAACTAGCCACACAGCTGGAGGTGAGCAGTGGGTGAGTAGACCTCTGCCTTCTGTTAGATCAGTGGTGACATTAGATTCTCAAGGAGTGTGAATCTTATTGTGATCTGCACATGTGAGGGATCTAGGTTGCGCATTCCTTATGAGAATCTCATGCCTGATCATCCCTCCCACCCCCTCCCCTCCCCATCCACCCCTTGTCCATGGAAAAATTGCCTTCCACAAAAGGCAAATTGCCTTCCAAAAAATTGGTCCCTGATGCCAAAAAGGTTGAAGACTGCTGACCTAAGAGATTCTTATCTGCATAACAATACAACCCTTACCCTATATTTCCTGCTCTCACCTTCCCATAATTTGCCATCCCGCCCTAATAACCCAAACCCTTTTTCCTTTGTTTAGCCTAAGATGATATATAAGCCTCAATCATCTAGCCATCTCCTTGAGTCACATTGTTCTTTGTGAACTCTCAGGCATACACATGTAATTAAAACTTTTTTCTCTTGTTAATCTACCAGTTTGACTCATGGGTCCCAGCCAGAGAACCTAGGAAGGTAGACAGAAAACAAATTTTTTTCTCCCCTATAAGTGTCAGTTGGGAACACTTCTTTAGAGAAAAATTTTGCCTATATGTATCATAATTTAAAATGCTTATACTCTTTGACCCCAAAATTCTACTCTTTTGGAACTGATCCCACAGATGTATTTATCTCTGTGCACAAAGAAGTGTGTACTAAAATATACATTGCGATATTTTTAAATGAAGCAGTTAAATATATGAAATAATATTCAAGAAAATATATATTTAAGAAGCAAAATGCAAAGCAGTATATATAATGTACTAATGGTGATGAAGGTGAGGAAACATATTCACATACACATAGCTATATACATGTGTGTATCAAAAAGATGATAGACCCACAAACACACACTTCAAAAGATTGCCTCTGGTAGTTGATACCAGAAACTACTCTCAGCTCTTGCCTTTGGGGAGAATTAGGAGCTGGAGGAGAGAAACTTACTTTCCCTCCACATTTTTATGTGCTAACTTAAAATGTTGCTGTGTGCAAATATAAGGGAGGAAAAATAAATCCCTCTCTTTTCTCCATAGTTCTTAGCTGGAAATCTCTGTAACAAAAGACAGTTTAACAAGAGAAGACCAAACAAAAATTTAATAATATGTATACCTCCTACATACACGAGTGATGCCTAGGAAAATCTCAAAGAGTAAATAAATCTCAAGGCAGATCTCAAACAGTTGTCTTAGATGTTAGGCTTAAATACCATTGTCTCCTGAGACAAAGAAATGAGGGTGTGGGGAAAGACCTGGTTATGGGGAGGTGGTCAGAAAAAGTACAGTCAACAAGAGTAAGGTTTGTTAGCAGATTTAAGTATACACTTTCTCCATTGTTAAGAGTCTTTAGTGACTTAGTTGGTCCTCTTTTCCTGAAACAGAGGAAGAAACACCCTTACAAATGAAGATTTCCTTTATAGATGTAAAATTTTCTGTCAAAAGGGCGACTTTTCATGTTTTCAAAGTGTTTCCTGTGTCTGCAATTTCTCAAAATAACCAGCTCAAAATAACCCTTATACCAAAGAGGCATATTTTAGGTGGCATATTCTGTTCTCCAACAGTCATATTTTGGGATGGCATGTCTTGAATCTCATCAAAGTATTTTTTAAATTATTTTTAAGCAAAAATAATTTTTTTAAGAGATTGAGTTAATTTGAATACTCTTTTTCCCAGTTTAAAGAGTTGCTGTAAGGTTGGAGAGGTGTGGGTGAACCAACTCTGAATCTGTCTGTCACAGATCTAGGATGAAAGAAGATTTTCTGTTGCCCCACTGGTTTTGAGTTTCGCTGTTTTCAGAACATTAAATGAAGTGTTATCATCAAGAAGGCACAAGCCGAGTGCAGTGGCTCAAGCCTGTAATTCCAGCACTCTGGGAGGCAGAGGTGAGAGGATTCCTGAGCACAGGGGTCCGAGACCAGCCTGGACAACTTGGTGAGACCTCATCTCTACAATGCATAAAAAAAAAAACTAACTGGGCATGGTGGTGTGCACCTGTAGTTCCAGTTACTTGGAAAGCTGAGGCAGAAGGATCACCTGTGCCCAGCAGGTTGAAGCTGCGGTGGCTGTGAGCAGTGTACCAGGGCATTCTAGCCTGGGCGACAGAGTGAGACTCTCACTCAAAAAAATAAAAATCAAAATAAGGCACAAATTAATCCACACACAGGAGCCAGTCTCCTTAGCTCACATTCACACCTTTTAGGTCATACCATGGTCATCAATTACACCCAAGGGACAATCTTACTTCTCTGCGAAATATTTTTCTGACCTACAGGTTCTGAGCCTCAGAATACGAACAATGACCTTCACCAGTCACAGCTCAGTCCGTTCCTCTACGTGGTTAGCAGGAGGCATCTTAAGGCTGGTAACTCCAAGTCCATATTATTCAATCATTTCAGCTATTCCCTCAACCGCTCTATTCCCAACACTCAATTTCAAGTTTATGGTACCACTGCAAATCTAGCCCTTCCATTTCCCACTCAGAATAGCTCTGCTATCCTCCCTCGGGAGCCCCTCTGACCTGGCATCCTCTCAACAGTCAACTACACAGCTGAGGCAAGCAGGGAAAATTCCAGAGACCATGGTACCCCAGCCATCTAGAAAGCACCCAGAAG
Source organism: Tarsius wallacei (assembly GCA_963574415.1). Lineage (NCBI taxonomy): Eukaryota > Metazoa > Chordata > Mammalia > Primates > Tarsiidae > Tarsius > Tarsius wallacei. The sequence goes on from CAUYQG010269193.1 coordinate 6,622, forward strand.
ACAGCCACTAGCAGACATGCTGGGACTTCAGGCAGTTCTGCTCCTTCTAACAACTGTCATTGGAAAGGCGATTTTACAGCAGCCACTGTTGTCAAGTGGAAATAAATTTTTAGTAATAAGCATAACAGCAGCAGACAGATACTCCAGCTCTCATGGAACAGTCATCCAGGGATATTCCAGCCTTACAGTTCTATCGGGTCAAGCAAAAGTTGATGTTTCTACCCCACCACGGAGCACTTCAGCCCTTAATCTCTTTTACAAGCATCAGAGGACTTGAGGACCAAACGACAGCTAAGGACCTGGCCATTACCAGGTAGCCTACAAATGAGCCATCACCGAGGAACTGAGGCCCTTCTCTGTGTCTGTTTTTCTCACTTGTCTTTCTTTCCAACTTTCCCATAGGGGTGGCACATCTGAATGCATAATCCTCGGAAACCTAACTCCTTCTTTCTCCAGGTGCCAGAGTCTTAGAATACGAAGATGCTTTCAATAATCCACTCTCTCCTCTCACTTCAACTTCTGGGATTGATCAAGAAAAGGAGACCCCTTCAGTTGCCCCTCTCGATCTTGTTCATGTATTATCAAGACTCACCTATGGGAGAAGACATACTTGTAAGCACGCAATGTGAATTCATATCTTTGCACACCTAACATACTATTTTTTAATCCTCATGTGGTTTGAAAGAGAATGTAATGCAAGTAAAACCTGAATTGATTTTAACTTGATTTTTTTTTCCCATGAAACAGGGACTTATAAATCACTCCATGTGTTAGACTCTGCCCTTTTCCCCTGATTCAGTAATCACTCTCTTAATAACTTGGGAGATCTAAACTAGACATTGTATCTACCATGGGCCCTGTCTGGGTTATTTATTTAATTCAGCTGAGAATTTGGGGTGTTATGTTCCATTAATTCACCAACAACCTATTTTAAATTAATGATTCTGAGCCAACTTCTTTTTGAGATATTGGACTTGATATAAATACAATGCAGTAAGAAGTAATTCACGATTCTGTCTTAATTTTGTTATTGTGCTAACTATTCCCATAAGAAAAAAATTCTGAAATGTTCTCAAGCTTCACAGACATATTTTTGTCCATAGGTTTACTCAGAAAGGAGATCAAGTCTACAGTTTCATTTTCATACTTTAAATTAACAGCAAGAAGATCCCAAGCCAATCTAGAAATCCCAGCTATTCTGAAGGAAAGCTAAAGTTATAAAAATTAGTTACAATCACAAATTATGTCTGGCATTCAAGCTATCTCTAAAGCGCAGGTGTAATGTAGCAACATGTTGAATTAAATATATTTTTGAGGTTTTAAAAGAAGGTTTGTGTCTTCTCTTTTTTCAGGTTAAACTCTATGTTAAATTATTTAAGTTCTATAATACTGAGACATGGAGTTAACTATATGATTCAGAATGGATTTTGAAAATTCAAATGTAAGGAGATAATAAAAGCTCTTGATCGATGTTTGCCTCCTGGAGAAATTGGGGGGAAATTTGAGTAAGCAGATAGAGCATTGAGAGCCAAAGCAATAGCTTGTACTAAACGCCCCATAACAAAGTACATTTTCAGGGGTCATCTTTTTTTTAATAGAGATTTGGGATACAAGTAAGGGTTAACTACACAAGTAGGCTGCATGCAAGTGAAGTGCGGGCCTCCAACTGACCCTCACTTCCCCTGATTTAGGACCATGTACCCTTTGTGTTGTTATATGCTATCCCTTCCCCTCTTTCTCCCCTGGCAGTGCCTAGTGACTGCTGCTCCCTTCCTTGTGCTCATGTGACTCATGTTAGGGCTCAAGGGTCATCTTTCAATCCCAAGCCTGGAAGTTGATTTTGTATGTAATTACTAATGAGACCCATGATCCCATGACTCAGAAATACAGAGCCACGTCAGGCACATTGGTTTTCCTAGCTAAATATCCATGTCTCCATTTTTAAAAAGTATTGTTTTCTTTCCTTTTGTTACTACTCAACATCAGACGGCCTCTTTTGGTCTGAGCTATGAGGTCAACAATAACCAATCAGAACTGAGTTTTCACATGTATTTTTTTTCCATCTTTATGAGAATATTCTGATGAAAGTGTCAAAACATAAACTCGGCCACATGAAAATGTTAAAGAGTTTATTTTGTTTAATTTTTTTTTTTTTTTCTATTTTTTTTTTAGTTGGAGTCTCACTCCATCACCCAGGCTGGAGTGTCATGGCACACTCACTGCCACCCCAGCATCGACCTGCTGGGCTCCGGCAATCCTTCTGCCTCAGCCTTCTAAGTAGCTGGAAGTACAGGCGTGTGATACCATGCCCAGCTGATTTTTTTTATTTATTGTAGAGACAAGTACTGGTCTCAAACCTGCAGGCTCAGGTAATCCACTCACCTCGGCCTCCCAAAGTGCTGGGATTACAGGCTGAGCCAATGAGCCCAGCTGAAAATGTTTAAGAGTTTATTTGAGCAGACAGCAATTCATGAATCAGGCAGCTCCAGACCACAGGTGCTTGGGGATCTACCAACAGTGCATGAGGGCACAACGGTGCAAGACTTTCATAGGGTAAAATTGTCACAGGATGAACTCTCAGAAGCAAGGCAAACAAAATATTATTGGTTAAACTGAAGCAGTAGTCTTATTTGGATTATTCCAGTGGAAAGTTCCTAGTTAGAAATTAGATGGCAGTTCTGATTGGTTAAGCCTAGGTTTCATTTTCTTAGAATATGACCATTTACATGGAGTTCAGTTTCCTTTTGCTTACATAGGAGCCACCTCAGTCTAATAGTCTCCTAATTAATTAACAACAAATGGAAAGAAAGCATACTCACAGAAAATCACTACTGTGTAGGATTCTAAGTGCCCTCCTCTCATGATGTTTCTTTCACATGAAAGGCCCTCCCTTGACATATCCAAGTCCTTCCTACTCTCCAGATCACATTAAGAACTGTTCTAATGGCACGTCTTTTTCTAATACCTAGCAAAGAGCCAACCCCACATGAGCACTCTAAGAGTTATGGAAGCACGATGCTGTTGGTCCTGCTCTTGAAGGAGCTCCAAGTTGTCGCCTTTCAAGACTTTTTTTGTACACATAGGACGTAGCTCAAGGTAGAGGGGAGGCTAAACTAGATGAAACTTAGGTTAATCCTTGGTCTAAGACTTAGCTGTCACTGTTATCTCCGAAAAGGCATACCTCTGCACACACTACAACCACACAATTGCCTTTCCTTCTTCTTTCCCTCACCCTAAATGCTGCCGGCTGTAGTTTGGATGTCTGTCCCTGAAACTGCATGTTGAAATTCGATTCCCAATATTGGGGGTATGGCCAAATGAGAGGTTTTAGGGTCAAGGGGGTGGATCCCTCATGAATGGCTTGATGCTATCTTTAAAAAGAGCCTTGCACTACCTCTCTCACTTTCTCTCTCCAATGTCTCTCTCTCGCTTTCTCTCTCCAATGTGATCTCTGTGCATTGCTGGATGGCAGAGAGAGACCCTGTCTCTATAAAAAATAAAAAGAATAAATGAGTAAAACCTCTAACGTGTTCATTTTATATCTGAGAGTCATGATTATATATATATATATTTTTTTTTTTTTTTTTTTAAATCAGAGCCTCACCCATTGCCCAGGCTGGAGTACAGTGGCCACTGCAGCCTCGACCTGCTGGGCTCAGGCAATCCTTCTGCCTCAGCCTTCCAAGTAGCAGGAACCACAGGCGTGTACCACCATACCTAGCTAATTTTTTTATTTATTGTAGAGACAAGGTCTCACTAAGTTGCCCGGGCTAATCTCGAACTCCTGGACTCAGGCAATCCTCTTACCTCTGCCTCCCAGAATGCTGGGATTACAGGCGTGAGCCACCACAGCCGGCTGATTATACTATATATATATTTTTTTCTCTTTTAATTTTTATTTAAAATTGTGGAGCACAGTTCAAGACTAGGTATACAAATATTCACCGTGCAGTTACCCTTATCGATGAGGTGTGCCCCCCCTTCCCCAGGCAGATATCAACTACTGTCAATCCCACTTCCCCACCCCCTACCCTCCTCCCCACAGTTTCCCGTTACTTTCAATCCTTTTCTTATAGTAATACAGTAGTTGTTCAAGGTCCACTTATGAGTGAAAACATGTGATACTCAACTCTTTGTTTCTGTGAGAGGTCACTCAGTATTATAAACTCTAATTCCATCCAGGTTGCTGTGAAGTTCATGATTTTGTTCTTCTTTATGGCTGCATAGTATTCCATTGTGTGTATGTACCTTATTTTTTTTTTATCCAGTCCTTTTTTGTTGGGTGGCATGGTTGGTTTCATGTTCTCACTATTGTGAACAATGCTGCGATAAACATACGTGTGCAAGTATCTTATAGAGTGACCTGAGTTCTTCCTGTATTATATTTTTAAAGTTATCTTTCAATGCAAGGAAATCAGAAGACAGTACAAAATTGTTCTTTACTTTCCTCATTGAGGAATCTGCGGAATCCACCTCAGATGGACATCAAAGAGCTCCCTCCCTCTGATCTCTATCCTGTTCCCTCCCCCACCTCCTAAAAAATGTTTTCAGTCATCCCAGCCCTTTTAGCCATTTACTCTTACCACAGATTCTCAGCCAACCAGTTGCATCTGAAGGGAGGAGAGAGGAATATTCTGATCCTTCAGTTCCCTCAGCCTCTTACAGCTACAAGAAAAAGAAATCTTTCGGTTTTTAGTATTGACGGCCTGTCAATACAGAATTCCAGTGTGTGATGATAACCAAAATAGTCAAAATTCCCTCCAAGAAAAGAGGGGACTAAAACGCTCTTCTGCCACTCTGTGTTGCCTTTTTTCTCTCATTAAAATGGCGTGTTGCTAATTTGTCTTTTGATTAAGAAGGATGGTTTTTATGGATCCCCTCTATTCTTTCATGGCTTGAAACCATGAAAGATCAGTTCATCAATTGAGCATTTATTACCTGATAGGCATTGTTCTATTTGCTGGGAAATCATAGACCTTAAAGAGCTCACAGTTTTAAGAGGGTCATCTTCATTCAAAGTAATATTTATTTATTTTTTATTTTTTATATTTTTTTAGTTAGAGTATCACTCTGTCGCCCAGACTGGAGTGCAATGGCCGCTCCCGGCCACCGCAGCCTCGACCCGCTGGGCTCCGGCGATCCTTCCGCCTCAGCCTTCCAAGTAGCTGGAACTACAGGCGTGCACTACCACACCCGGCTAATTTTTTTTTTTTTTGATTTATTGTAGAAATGAGGTCTCACCAAGTTGCCCAGGTGGGTCTTGAACCCGCTGGCTCAGGCAATCCACTCACCTCAGCCTCCCAAGGCATGGGATTACAGCCTGAGCCACCAAGCCTGGCTTCAAATTAATATTTATAATACAATGTAGGCATGCGACACTTCAAACGCTTGTATATTTTCAGGACAACTGTCATGAGGAGATGTCCAGTCTGTGGTTAGTTCACTCAACTAGAGGCTCACCAAAGCATTGGAGCCTAGGGTCCTTGACTTCTTTGTCATTAAGTCTGAATACACTCAACCGTATCTAGACCAGTACCTGCCTGAATACAAAATAGGAGACATCAGATATCCCAGATGGCTAGTTATCACAACCTAGAAAATGCCAGTGCTAACTTTGGCTTACAAGTTCCCAATTCATGAAATACAGAGTTAAGATGGCGATCTTGATGAGCATTTAAATGATTGGGAGACTGCATTCAGACTTGACATCTGGGGAGCTGTCTGCTCTGGCGTACCTTTCTAAAGTGAATTCATTTCCCTGACCTCCAAGAGGCATCCAGAATTTGTCATGTTTTACGAGTAATTTTTAAAGCGCATGCTAGACCTCCCTCCCTTTTCAACTGCACAGGCTTCGCTCAGCTTTTAAACTTTCTCTTTCATTACAGTACAAACAACTCTACAAGCGGGCCTCCTGCTTCTCCCCTCAGGCAATGCGGAATTATTCATAGTCAAGGTCTAAAGAGGAACTTCAGCATGAAGGAAAAACAGGCGAAGGAGTGAAAACAAATTAGCAATCCAAACAGCCCGCTCCCTGCCTGTCACTGGAAGGCCTTTGGTGTCTCCTTCCAGAGTCAAGGGGTTTTCTGAGTTGAAGATTAAAGGATACATTTTCAGGGCTCAGAGAACAGACCCTCTGTGAAATGTAGATTTACCCAAGGCAACCGGCACAAGTTATGCATATGAAGAACCAGGGTGTGCCTTAGCCCCAAGCCAGATTAGCTGGGTATAGCTGCTTGGTGTTTTGCACTCACTGAGCACAGATCTTTCATATTTTCCTTCTTGCGCTGTTAGAAAAAAAAGAAAAAGAAGGGAAGAAGAAAGATAAGTCATTGAGCTACCTTTGGGAATGTTGTATACTTGTCTTAAAACAGTTATTTTTCAAGCAGGGTGATTTTGTTTTCCAAAGAAACATTTGGCAACAACTGAGGAAATTTTTTGATTGTCACAACCGGGGCTGGGAGGGGCTACTGTCATCTAGTAGGTGTGATACAGGGACCTGCCAACATCGGTCCATATTGCTACAGCCCCTAGAGAAGGGCGTGGCAAAGGTTCAACGCTCCTGCACATTCCCAAGCACATTCCTGAGAGTCCCCTTGTCTTCTATGCACTCCCAGTAAGTCATTTCAGGGGATCCTTGACTTCCCTGCAGACTACACCCAAAGCTGTAAATCCCTGTTGACTCCCTTTCTTAACAGTCATAGGTTTGAACAATATAGTATCAATGTAATGTAATCATAAGCCTGTGATTTGTATAACTTTTGCATCAATGTCATCCTAAGTCTTGTGATCCGCATAGCTTTTGCAATGCATGATGTCTCAGACCTTGTAAACTTCCTCTACTCTGAATGTTACTATCTCAATGTAAAATGCAGCTGTAACTTAAGTTCTATGCAATGCTCTGCTGGTCATATGGCTAACCAGGTACCGACAACTCTGGACAATAAATCCGGACTGGGCAGAACCATTTTAGAAAGACCTGGTCTGGCTCTGCTCCCCTAGATTCTAACTCAGAAATAAATTTCTTTCTACCAGTTTCCTGCCCCTGGATTTATCGGTATTAAGGGTGAGCAAACGAGCGTTACTCAGGCCATAAAAGGTAGAAAACAAGGAGGAGGATGTTGAACATCCTTCCATTTGCACAAGACAACCCCCAACAAGGAGGTATCTGTTTTAACATGTCAATAGTGCTAAGGTTGAGGAAACTTGCCTTTAAAAGAAGCAGGAAAAATAGAATTTTTTTTCTTTTTTCTTTTAAAGATGTGAGGTACAATTCAGGGTTAGGTATACAAATGTTCATTATGCAGGTACCTTGCTGATGAGGTGTGCCAACCGCCCCCCCCACCCCCGTCAGTTTCCCACTACTGCCAATCCCTTTCTTACAGTATTACGATAATTGTTCAAGGTCTGCTTCTGAGTGAGAACATGTGATACTCAGTTCTTTGTTTCTGTGATAGATCACTCAGTATTATAGACTCTAAGCCCACCCAAATTGCTGAGAGGTTCATAATTTTGTCCTTCTTTATGGCTGCATAATATTCCATTGTGTATATGTGCCACTTTTTTTCATCCAGTCCTCTTTCGGTGGCCAGCAGTTTTTTTGTTGTTGTCTTTTGGGTTTTTTTGAGTCAGTCTTACTCTGTCACCCAGGCTGGAGTGCAGTGGCATGCTCACTGCCACTGTAGCCTCCATCTGCTGGACTCAGGCGATCCTTCTGCCTCTGCCTACCAAGTAGCTGGAACCATAGGTTTGTACCATTATGCCCAGCTAATTTTTTTTTTATTGTAGAGACAAGGTCTCACCAAATTGCCCAGGTTAGTCTGGAATCCCTGGACTCAGGCAGTCCTGCTGCAGCCTCCCAAAGTGCTGGGATGACAGGCGTGAGCCACCGCACCTGGCCCAAAAATAAAATTTTAAGAACGCTCTCGTGTGTGTGTGTGTGTGTGTGTGTGTGTGTGTGTGTGTGTGTGTGTGTGTTTATGTGTGTATCTATATCTCTGCCTCTTATCTGTCTCTCTCTCTCACACACACACACACACACACACACACGCACACACACACAGCTTCATGGGTGTGAAACCTGAGCAGCTGCACGGGACCCCACACTCAGAACAGTCCCTGCACTTGCTATAATCCTCTACTGTCACCATCGTGAAGTGATCGATCCTTTTGAGCAAGAGGTCCCACACTTTCATTTTGCCCTGGGCCCTGCAAACTATGTATCTGGGTCTACGTGCAAATGCACATTCACGATTAATGGTCATTTCATGGAGCAGAACCCCATGCGTTCCATGGCACTCCCTTTTTGCCCCTAATATTCCACTTCGTCATAGGAGTGTCTGTTCTTGTTTTTGAAACCTCTCTGGCTTATGGCAGAGCTGAAGCCGGAAAATATACCCATGTCATAGATTCCAAAGTGCCTGCATATTTTTCTTCTTGCCCATCAAACTGTCTAGAAAATCATACAGGGCACCGAGTGGCAGTCAGTGGATTGTGTGACATAAACAAACATTTTCTCAAGACCCTGGAAAGAAGCTGCAGTGGCTGAGGACGGTTTTCTTTCTTGCACAGGCAACAGGACTCCGCTTCAGTAACCCTCACAGAGATGACAAAAACAGTCCAGGACAAGGACCTTCGTACCTGAAGCCAAATAAAATCCACTTCCACCTCCATCCTCTTCTTGGCAAGTTTTTTTTCATAGATAGAATGTTCTGGATTGCTAACAAACCTATGAATAAGCTTCCGATCTCCTATTAAAAACTCAGTGAGGCAGGAACCATCACTTTACTTCTTGTTAACCACTTTTAACCTACTCCTATCAATTAGCAACAACGTGTTGAGCAATTGTGAAGGGAAGTAAGACCCTCTCCAAGAACAATCTTGTTCACTTTTTCAAAGGAATGTCTTCAAATGTCTTGTTTGTGAAGGGACCCAGACCTCTCAGTATACCAGAAGAAGCACCTAAGTGGATTATCTGTGATGCTGACATGAAAAAAAAAAAAAAACAAGAGCGACAGCAAATTCAATTTTTGAATACTGCATCGGTATGAGAAACCCTATGATCCAAGTCTGTAGCATGTGTCTCTGCTGCCATCTTCCGATAGACATCAGCTCACATGGCCACTAGCACCTGCCACTTGGGAATCTGCTCCCAGCACTTTAAAATGGCACTCACAGAGCAAAGGGGCTTTGAAAAAAAATATTAAAGCGCAAGTCATAGTTGCCTCCACACTGGTAAACAGTCAAGAACATCAATAATAATTTTAAAGTTTTCAGGCCCTTCAACTTAAAAGGGTACACACGAAGCAGAATCTGTCCCCACGATTGTGAGCAAGTAGCCTTGCTGAGCGTGAGACTCTTCAGGGACCTAGGCAGGGACTGTGGGACAGTCCAAGGGGGAGAGACAGCAGCCTCTGATCCTAACAACTTGAGTTCTTTAGACATCGTTGCTTGTCTTTTCCTATGAGGGAAACAGACCAAAGCTCTGAGCCTGCTTTTCCAGATAAAGTAGAAATATGGTTAGTGTTCCGTCTTAGGTATCACCTGAGACATGTTCAGTTCTCCCGTCCCTTTTGCTCATCACAGCACAGACCAGATTTGCAATAATGACGGCGATTGCTGGGTGCAGTGGCTCACGCCTGTAATCCCAGCACTTTGGGAGGCGGAGGCAAACCCCTGGGTCCAGGGGTTCAAGACTAACCTGGGCAACTTGGCAAGACCTCGCCTCTACAATAAACCGAAATAGTTAGCCTGGCATGGTGGCGCACGCCTGTGGTTTCAGGTACTTAGAAGGCTGAGGCAGAAGGATCAGTCGAGCCGAGTAGGTCGAGGCTGCAGTGGCAGTGAGCAGTGTGCCGCTACACTCCAGCCTGGACAACAGAGTGAGACTCAGACCCAAAATAAATCAATTAATTAATTAATAATAATGACAGTGGTGATGATGTATATTCCACAAGGGCAGAGACTTCATTCTATTCACTGCTATATTCCCAATTCATAGTAGGTGTTCAAAAGATGTGTAGGGGTCAAGGAGCCTCTGAAGTTTCAGTGAAAAATTAACTCACAAAACGCAGATTAAATGAAGAAAAAGCACACCAATTTACTCAACGTGTGTACACAAGAACCTTCAGAGTGAAGGTTCAAAGATGCCAGGGAAATTGACCATTTTAATGATTCATTTCAACACAGTATAGACAGCTGTGTAGAAATATGATTGGACAAAGGGGGGATGATCTAGCGCTAAAAGACTGAATGGGCAACCCCAGCAAGGTCCATCTGTGTAGATTCTTCTTGGCCTCTCTGTGCGGATTCCTTCCTTCTGGGTGACAGGCAGGACCCTGTCTGAAATGGGAGTCTTAGGAACTACTGTCAAACAAGGTAGATCAGATAAGTTCTTTGTGGCCGGTTCTTACACAGAAAGGCAGAGAGAAAGTTAGAGTCCTATTTTATGGCTGACTTTGGTGGAAAAAGACTCTGGTTTCCATGACCTGCCTTGGGGAAGAGGGATTTTAGCTTCCATGGTGCCTCAGGGGGCGAATGACCTGAGAGACTGGAGGCCAGGAGAAGATCAGAGAAACACTTTTGCTTCTGCGGCTACTTCTGAGGTCTTCATTTTGTGGTATTATTTTCTGAGCCCCAACACATGCTTAACAAAGGAATGGTCATAGCTATCATTTGTTGGTGATATATTTTATGCTGAGTCCTTTAGGATCCCTCTCATTTAATCTCTATAATAACCTATGAAGACTATATCATCATTCACTTATTAATGACGGAGACAGACATAGTTAGTAAACTGGGCAAACTGCCACACTGACCAGAGAGAAAACTCATGTTGAGTTCAATGTGCTGAAGCCCATGGAGAGGTAGCTACAAGATCACAATAACATCAGTTACCAGAAATCACTCTATGTCAGGACAGTGATGACTGCGGTCTTACTTACCCCTAGCAATAGCTCAGTGTGATAAATCTTACTGAGTATTGCCATTTTACAGATGCAAGCCAGGAAGTTGAAGCAATTTGCCCAAGCTAGGACAGGAAGAACTGGGCTTTCCATCCAGGACTGCACCTCACAGACGCAGACTCTCCTACTGCATATCTTCCTTCCCCCGGGAAGCCACCCAGGAGAGTAGGAACAGTGGGAGCCCACGTGGACTGCCCACCAATGTAGCAAGTGCAAGGCACGACCTCCTAAAACATTTGACAGCCAGGATATGGAGTAGAAAGAGACCTGAGGTGGAGGCCTGAGGGTTCAGGTTAGTTGTCCACAGTGGAATGGCATCTTCTAAACACAAGGTCAAAGGTCAGACTATGCCAGCTGTAAGAAGAAAGTATGGGGCCATGGACAGCAACTTGCCTTCTCCACTCATCTTGTAAACACTGCAAACTTCCCACGTTCAGACAAAACTCTTTGGACTACCAGAAAGTATACACATGTGTTCATATCAGCGTTATTCACAAGAGCCAAAAAGTAGAAACAATCCTGATATGGACTGGATGCGTTCTTCCAAAATTCATGTGCTAAAGCCCTAATCCACAATGTGATGATACTCAAAGGTGGGATGTTTGGGAGGTAATTAGGTCATGACCTTCCAACCATTTGTATATTTCCTGAACTAAAGCAATAGCAATAGCTTATAAACAGAGGCAATATCAGTAGCGTTTTACGGAACTTAAATTTATAGTATTAGGTATAATACAATTAATTTCCCCTTTTAGTATCCTATCTTGAATTCAACATTTTGGGATTTCCCTCACACACAGTTCTAAAGAGATGCTTATAAGATTGTTTTGCTTTGTGTGCAGATAATATGAATCAATGAGGCATGAATGGAGTTAGCGTCTTTATGAGAGACGTGAGAGATAATCTCTCTATGCACCATGTGAGGATACAGCGTAGATGGCCCTCTGCAGGAGCTCCCTCAGCGGGAGGTGAATCAACCAACAACTTGATCTTGGACTTGCAGCCTTAAGAACTGTGAGAAATAAATGTCTGTTGTTTAAGCCACCCAGCCCATGGCATTTGTTATGGTGTCCGAAGCAGACTAAGACAAACTCAAATGCCTATCCACTGATGAATGGATAAATAAATTGTGGCATATCCCCAGAGAAATATTATACCACCATACGAAGGAATGAAATAATGATACATGCTACCCTGTGAATGAGCCTTGAAGACATCATGCTAAGTGAAAGAAGTCAGGCACAAAAGACCCCACAGCTCATGATTTCATGTATACAAATGCCCATACCACACAAATATCTATAAAGACTGAAACTGCATTAGTGGTTGCCTAGGGCTTGGGGAGGAGAGGGAAGCAGATGTAAAGAATGAGGGGCAAATGACTGCTAAAAGGTACAGAGTTCCTCTTGGGGTGATGGAAATATTCTGTAACTGTGATAATAGCTGGTGTTTCATCAACACCGATCCAGGCCGGGCTCAATGGCTCAGCCTGTAATCCCAGCACTTTGGGAAGCCGAGGTGAGTGGATTGCCTGAGCCCGTGGGTTCGAGACCAGACCTCGTCTCCACAATAAATCAAAAAAATCAACAGGGCGTATGCGCCTATAATTCTGGCTACTCGGAATGCTGAGGCGGAAGGATCTCCGGAGCCCAGCGAGTCGAGTTGAGGTGGCCAGGAGCGTGCCACTGCACTCCAGTCTGGGCGACGGAGTGAGACTCCAACTCAAAAACAAAAAAAAACCCGATCCAGCCTCTTCCCCCAGTCCTCCTTGTCTCAGCCAGTGGCAACACACTCTTTCACAACTAGAAAGCTACCAGTAATCCTTGATTTCTCCCCTTTCTGCACAATCTCCAACATCCAAAACCATCAGTCACTCCTGCCCATGGCATCTCCAAATACACCTCGAATTTTCCCTGTGTATTCTCACCCTGGTGCCACTGCTGTAGTCCAAACCACCACCCTCTTTCCTTCCCAACTGCTCATGCTTCCATTCCTGCCATTCTCAGTCCCTTCCCAGTACATGGTTAGAGTTATTGCTTTCCAACGAGAATCAGCTATGGCTCTCCCTGGCATATACCGCTTCATGGTTGCCATGGCAGAGGCTAAATGTCTACCCTCCCCCATGGCCCCAGGCACACCTTTTATGGCTCTCGATGATAGTCCAGGCACACGGTTCTCCTTTCTGCTCCCCAGCTATGCTGAAACCTTCATCACCTCCCAGCCTTTGCGCTTGCCGCTTCCTCGGACTGGACCACTCCTCCTTCACGCCTTTGCATGACCCATTGCTACCCAGCCTTTGCATCTCAACTCAGACCTCCCCTCTCAGAGAAGACGCCCCTGACCACCCTGTGCAGAAGGGCCCTGCCCAGTTCCACCTTTTCTCACCCAGGGCTCATTTCAGAGCACTCGTGAATTGCGGTTCACTTGTTTATGTGCCTGCTCTTGTCCCACCTGCCTTACCCATTAGAAACTCGTTTTAATGTTTTCTTTTGATTCAAACACCTACTATACACATTTATTTTTAATGAAAGCATGAATGTGAGTACATAAAAATGTCTACATTTTGAGGTCAATTGGAGAAGGATCCAGCAAAGAAGACTGAAAAGGAGTTGAATTCCTGAAAACTTCCTGGGAAGAAAAATTTACAATCATGGGCAAAACAGGATTACAGCATCCCAGTAAACCTGTAAGTGACCTTCCGACCATTTATAAATTTCCTGAACTAAAACAATAGCATACAAACAGAGGCAATATCAGTAGCATTTTATAGAACTTAAATTCATAATATTAGGTATCGTACAATTACTTTTCCCATTTATTATCCTATTTTGAATTCAGCATTTTGGGATTTCCCTCACACACAATTCTAAAGAGATGCTTATAAAATTGTTCTGCTTTGTGTGCAGACAATATGAATTAATGAGGCATTTTTTTCTGGGCGTGGTTCCCCATGCAAAAGCTGAAAGATTTTCTGAAATTAAATGCCTGTGTCCTTGAGTCAGTGTTCCCAAGTCATCACTCAAAGAGGCTGGAAATTCATGTATATTCTTCCAAAATGTTTACTTTTGCAGAAAAAAATACAGAGTATTATAGAGAATGGATTATTTCAGGATCTCAGTGAAGGATCAAGGAATGAGGTCCTTGGGCACATGCCCAGGAGGATTCACACCCATGCCTGCCCCCCACCCCCAGGCCTTGTGTTTCCTCCCTCTGCCATGCTGAACCACACCGTCTCGAGAATCGAACTCGGGACATCTAGAGATCTGTACATCTGCAATGCCAAAGGTATTCTGACATGAAGTCAGGACTGAAAATCCCTGTTGTAGGCCAGGCACTCAGATCCAGTCACAGGGATGCAAAGATGGCTGGGGACTTGGCGCCGCCCTAGAGGATGGCTCTCTGTCTCAGAGGCCCAGTGCTATAAACATGAACTTCAATGCAAGATGATAAACGCTCTGAGCTCCTTGCTACAGGGTCACAGAGATAGAGCTGTCTCCAAGCCTGAGTCATGTTTGTTCTGGCAGGGTCAGGACATTTTGAGAACTAAAATGGGGTAAGGGTTCTCCTATTTTACTTGCAATTTTCCATGTTTCTAAATAGCTTTTAGAAATCTGCTTTTGGGAAGAGGCGTTCCCTTTACCACCCATGAACAGAGATCACTGACAGTCTGTAGCTGGTCCTGACCAGCCCATGTTCCTTCAGTGCCTGGTTTGTCAAAGTAATACTAATAAAAGGACCCTAAAAGGACCTAGCAAGCTTTATAAGATGGCCTCCAAGACTACATCCTCTGTAAAGGGAGACCAACTTTCTGTGGTTTTCTGTGACCGGGGTTGTGGGGTTGCCTGAAGCCACTACTGGGGAGAGCAGGGACTTTGATTAAAGCAAGGAGTAGTGGGTAGTTTTGAAGACAGAAGGTGATTAACTATGGAGAATCAGAGGCAGCATAGCTTTGGTTTTAAAATATTCAGGTTCTAGCTGGGCTTGGTGGCTCAGCCTGCAATCCCGTGCTTTGGGAGGCCGAGGTGAGTGAACTACCTGAGCCTGCAGGTTCAAGACCCGCCTGGGCAACTTGGCGAGACCTCATCTCTACAATAAATCAAAAAATTAGCCGGGCGTGGTAGTGCGCACCTGTAGTTCCAGCTACTCGGAAGGCTGAGGCGGAAGGATCGCCGGAGCCCAGCAGCAGGTCGAGACTGCGGTGGCCGGGAGCATGCCACTGCACTCCAGTCTGGGTGACAGAGTGAGACTCCAACTCAAAATAAATGCACAAATAAATAAAATAAAATATTCAGGTTCTGTCAAGGTAGTAAGACATCCAGGCAAATTCTCATAGGTGTATCTCCAGGTTGGAAATACAGGCTGAAGAGGACCATGCGCCATCTTTGTCGTTTGCAGCATCCATTGTGTACCAGTTTATAGCTTCTAAAGCATCTCCAATAGATTCTGGTAGTTTTGGATTCCTTTGTAGAATAAATACACTCATTTACGGTATGCACAGCTATTATACATCTAACTATAACTAAATCTAACAATAAACCATTCTTGTTTTAGAAGATTCCTGCAAATATATTTCAAAAGTTTTTCAAAATACATAGGCAGCATTGGTCTTCAAAAGATAATGTAGTTTTTATGTGTGTGTGTGTGTGTGTGTGTGTTGATTTTTTTTTTTTTTTTTTTTTTTTTGAGTCAGAGTCTCACTCTGTCACCCAGGCTGGAATGCAGTGGCACACTCACGGCTACCACAGCCTCAACCTGCTGGGCTCAGGTGATCTTTCTGCTTCAGCCTTCAAAGTAGCTGGAACTACATGCACGTGCCGTCCACGCCCGGCTAATTTTTTTATTTTTTGTAGAGACGAGTTCTCGCCAAGTTGCCCAGGCTGGTCTCGAACCCCTGGGCTCAGGCCATCTTCTCACCCCGGCCTCCCAAAGTGCTGGGATTACAGGCATGAGCCACTGCGCCCAGCATTTTCTGCCAATTTTTAAATGTTCTCCAGAAAAAGACAGCCTCTGAAAATGTTTCCAATATATATATTTTTATATGTAAACACATATTATGTATACATAAATATTATATGTAAATAAATATTATATGTAAATATATATATGCCATCTAAATCAATCACGAATGAGAGAAAAATAGACATAACTCTGTCTACTGACTCCGGCTTGTACAAAATGTCTCCTGATGAAGCCAGGGAAGGCTTGAAGCCGGCGGAGCACAGAGCGAGTCAACAGCAGCACCTAGTGTTCAACCGGAATCCTGCACAGCGGCTCCGTGGAGATGGTCGTGACCGTGAAATGCAAGTCCGGTACATTTCTCCACCGACAGAGATGGTCGCACCTACCTGAGCGTGTCCTGTGCTGCTTCCGCTGATGCTCTCAGAGCAGGACGAAGGCTGGCCTAATCCCGGAGAGACAGAACACCTCGGCCCCATCTCGGCCTCATCTCAGCCTCTCAGCATCCCAAGCCTGAAGACTGGACTGTGTGACGGAGGAATCCAGGGAGGGGAGGAGACCCTACCCCTACCCCCCCTCCCACCCCCGCGATCAACAGCCTTCTCTTGGAGTCCATTGCAGGGAGCAAGAGGATGTGGGGAAATCATTCTGCTTTTGCCTGAACTCTTTTCCCAGAGGTCCTGCACTCTTCAGTGAATAGTGAATTCTGGGGGGAACTATTGAATCTGCTATCATCTATGTTGAGGGGTGATTTGCAATCTATGTGGAGAATTGATTTTCGCTTTTTTCCCCAACAATGGAATCCTTTAGAAAAAAAACCAACATGAAATATTTGGAATAGCGTCACAAAGAATAGAACAATCGAGATAAGCTACAGCTGCTCTCCTTAAAGGAGGGCTGATGTAGAAACTCTGGATGCCCAGCCTCTCAGTCTTTCAGGACCCCCACCCTTCTCTCGCTTGTCTTGACCTCACTTCCTCCCCTTTCCCCCTCCCACCCTGTTGCCTCCCCCATAGCCCACTCCCATCCCCTATACCCCCAACTCTGACTCCTGAGGTTTTTCTGCAAGCCCTGGGTCCTCCCCAACACAAGCCTTTTATTTTTTTATTTTTTATTTTTTAAACTTTTGAATTGGAGTCTCACTCTGTCACCCAGGCTGGATTGCAGTGGCACACTCACAGCCACCACAGCCTTGACCAGCTGGGCTCAGGTGATCCTTCCTCCTCAACCTTCCTAGTATCTGGAACTACAGGCACGAGCCACCACAGCAGGCTAATTTTTTGATTTATTGTAGAGATGAGGTCTGGTCAAGTTGCCCAGATTGGTCTCAAACCCCTGGGCTCAAGCAGTCCTCTCATCTCAGCCTCCCGAAGTAGTGGGATTATAGGCATGAGCCACCGCACCCAGCCTAACCCAAGCCTTTTAAACTTGGATCTGCTTTTGGTTGGTTTGGTTTTTCTTGAGTCAGGGTCTCTGTCATTCAGGCTGGAGTGCAGTGGTGACATCATGGCTCACTGCAGCTTCAGCCTCCTGGGCTCGGAGATTCTTCCACCTCAGTCTCCTGAATAGCTGGGACTATAGGAGCACACCACCACACCCAGCTAATTTTTTTATTTATTGTAGAGACAAGGTTTTGCCAAGTTGCCCAGGTTGGTCTCAAACCTCTGGACTCAGGCAATCCACTCGCCTCTGTCTCCCAAAGTGCTGGGATTATAGGCATGAACCACCACACCCAACACAAATGACATTTCAGCCACAAGGGTGGCTTCTCATTTTTTCTTTTTTGTTGAGAAGATGCTATTAATTTTATAATTTAGGGAAGCAAGTAGTTGCCAACCATAAAAATGCTGATTTTGGGGTTGGGTGGTTTGGACGATGCCCCGTTATGCTCTCTTGGTAAATGAAGAAGTGAATGAATGAATAATTACAGAGAAAACTCCAAGGTACAACATGTTAAGAATATTTTGCAGGCGGGCCTGAAGAACAAGACTGTTAGGGTGATATTGCACTTGGAAAACTGACCTTGGGATGCTAACCATTGAGTGTTCTTTCAGGAAAGCTTCAGAATTTTGCTAACATTGTCACCAGTTACCTGAGCAGACAGGTGGGCAGCCTAGGGAAGGACCGGGAGAGTGTCAAATTTCCCAGGAGGACAACAAGAAGAGTTTCCCAAAGGGTCTGATGGCACCCTCACCCGAGATGTGGTGTCATCAGCAAAGGGATGAGGGTGACGAAGGGGCAGTTTCCCAAGGGTGTAGAAAATGAGGGCAGCTTGCCTTTTCAGCTGGAAAAATGCTGCCTCTGGCTTTTTGTAGCTTTCTGTGTCTAGGTCACATCTTTCCTTGTATTAGAGTACCTTATGTATCCTTTGCCCTGGTCTGCAGGTGTCATTCTGTCAGTTGTCACCTAAAGAAAACAGATCCAGCTGGGCACGGTGGCTCATACCTGTAATCCCAACATTTTGGGAGCCCGAGGAGGGAGGATGGCTTGAGCCTAGTAGATTGAGACCAGCTTAAGTGACATAGTGAGACTTTGTCTCTTTTAAAAAAAATTAGCTGGGCATGGTGGTGTGCGCCTATAGTCCCAGCAACCCAGGAGGCTGAGGTGGAAGGATCTCTGAGCTCAGGAGGCACCACTGAGCCATGATGGCACCACTGAGCTCAGGAGGCACCAGTGAGCCATGATGGCACCACTGAGCTCCAGCCTGGATGACAAAGTGAGACCTTGACTTAAGAAAAACCAAACCAAACCAAAAGCAGATCAAAGTTTAAAAGGCCTGTGTTATATCGCCAATATCACAGTGCTAAGACCTATCTTTGTAAACTCAAAATAATTCATAACTAGTAACTCAACAACTCATTACAAAATGTAAATGCAAAACTTGAGTAGTCTTCATTCTTGAGAATTATATTCCACAGCATGAATTAAAGAGACCCAGCAAGTATCAAAGGGTATTCAAAGATGCCTTTCGATAGATTTTTGCCTCTTACAGATGCTGCCATGTGAGATGGGGAGAGACCCAAGGATAAAAGTTGACGCGCAGAGAAAAGAAAAGCCCCATAAAACAGATGTTTTAAACATGAAGCAGGTGTTGATGTTTATTTATACCTGGCTGCTGCATAGATTGACATTGTTAAAATTCCAAAGTAAGGTTTTTCCCCACAGACAAGGGACAATGAAAACAAATTGACAAGTCACAAAAGAAATACAAGCAATAAGCAAGCATATGGAATAATGTTCAACCTAAGTGATAGACATGCAAATCAAGCCAACAAGGAGGTACCATATCTTTCTTTACCAAATTTTTTACTAGTATATGTTCCAATGATCACAAAGATAGCAAAACTACATTCACATTCATCACTGCTGGGTGATAGCATAAATTTGTACAAGCCTTTTGGAAAATATGTGATGATGTGCATAAAATGATATAAATATTCATGGCCTTTGATTCGGTAATTCCACTAAGAACGCAGGACGAAGAAATATGCATGAAGATGTTCACTGCATAAAATTGGAAACGATGTCTAAATGTCCAAAATAGACGAAGGATTGCAAAATCTGTTACATCTACTCAAATGTGATGCAGCTTGGTAAAAATGATGTTCTCAAAGTCTACTTAGTAACAAAATGTTTATGAACTGTGAAATGTGGTAAACCATCAGTTCACGTATATATCTTTGGCTTATAGTGTGCTTTCGAAATTTTAATTTAGTAATCAACATTTTAATATTGAGAACATAACATAAAAATCTTGTGTGTTTGGCTCTACTCAAAAAATCAGAACAACTGGCAACACTGAGCCTTTGTGCATGACGACAATCATTTACTGCTGAGTGACTGATGTTCCCTTTAGGACAAGGAACACATAACCCCCTATGATCCACAGTCCCAGTCCAGTAGTCTTCGAAGGCATTGAGTTCATAATCCCTGACCTAAATTTAGAAATCAGGATATAAAGTTGTACATATATATTTCAAATATGCACCTGAAAAAGAATAAACTCTCCCAAACTGCTACCAATGATTAGTTGCATTACACTTCCAATATTGGTTTTTTATTTCTTTTTACTGTTTACAAATGTTCTCCATGGCTTTTATATTTTAAAAAGGGTGAATAATTGACCTAAGCCTATGTGACCTCTCAGCAAATGTTCAGTCCTTTAGTAAACACCAGTAATCTTCAGCAGCAAAAAGAGCAAAGTCAAGGCCATATGTTTCCACCCCCGTAGTCTTCCATCCAGGTGTTATGATGCAATGAAAGCAAGTCTTAGCCCAAATCCTTCTAAACATACAACCCGATTGGCCAGAAATTCCACATTTGTTTCCTGTAATCCCAGATAAGTTCCTGTAATCCCTTCTGTTCTCAGGCACACAGTATTGAGAAAAAAGTTTGAGTGAACCTTAAGTGAAAGCATCATTTTTAGGTAGTTATGACAATATTCCAATATAAAATCAGACAACATATTGTCCATTCTGGGAGGTATGCAGATAAAAAACCAATGGACTGCAGTTCAAGAATAGCCTGGCCAACTTTGGCGAGACCTCATCTCTACAATAAAAATCAAAAAATTAGCCGGGCGTGGTAGCGCGCGCCTGTAGTTCCAGCTACTTGGAAGGCCGAGATGGAAGGATCGCCTGAGCCCAGCAGGTCTATGCTGGGGTGGCCATGAGCGTGCCACTGCACTCCAGCCTGGGCGAGGGAGGAGCTGTAGGCCTTGAGCACTGCTTGGTTAACAGATTCTTTTTTTTTTTTTTTTGAGTTGGAGTCTCGCTCTGTCGCCCAGACTGGAGTGCAGTGGCCGCTCCCGGCCACCGCAGCCTCGACCTGCTGGGCTCTGGCGATTCTTCCGTCTCAGCCTCCTAAGTA
>CAUYQG010269199.1:0-10205 GCA_963574415.1 Tarsius wallacei
ACCCCAGAGATAGGGTCAAATAAGACGCCATGGGAAAGCCCTCTTACACACACAGAGTGAGACCTTGTCCCTAAAAATAGAAGATAAATAAATAACTGATATGGGCCAGAGACTGGAGGTCTAGAGGACAAGACCTACTCCTTGTCTCTGGGGAGCTCAGGTCCAGTGGGGAAGAGGCCGGTCATGTCCACACAGGGATCAGAGCCACACTGGGGGGATGGGGTGGGGGAGGGCAATGCGGGGTGGTTCCCAAGCAGCCCAGGGCAGGCTGCAAGGCTGTCTATATGAGATGAGACCAGAGGGATGAGGGTGGGCTGGCCAGGCTAGGGAGGGGTGGGCAGCGTGGGTCTGCAGAGGTGGCTCGGCCTGGGAGCCTGGGGCGAGGGGCAGTCCCATCTGGCCGGGTGAGGTGCCACCTGTGGCTTGTCCTGCTCACACTCATTCCCCCTTCTGAGCACAGCACCCGGACTTTCACTCGAGGAACCCGTCCACCCTCACCCTCTCAGCTCCGGGCGGACATGTGACTGCGGCTGACCAATGAGAATGCTGCTCAGGGCCAAGGCGCCTCAACCCGGACTTCCACAGGACGCAGTATTTTAATTTATATATAGGTGTGAAGATTTAGTATGTGGAGACACATCAGAGTTTGGGTGGAAGATGATACCTGGTTGACAGAAGAAGGATAAAGAGGAGCCCTCTTGGCGCTGGCTGCCAGGAGCCCCATGGAAGTCTGCTGGAGAGGGAAGCCAGCCCAGACAAAAGCAGAGCCCAGGGACGGGGAGACTGAGCCCCGACGAGATAGGCCAGTCCCTGGATCCCGCCAGGCCTGCAGGTTACCCTGCAACTGCAGTTGTGTGGGCCCATCAATTGTGATTTTTGGCTTAAATCAGTTTGACTAGGGTTTTGGTCACTTGTGACCAAGAATCCAGACGAATGCAAATAGGTTAAGAGGAAAAAGAAGGAGATAGAGAGAGAAGCTAGTCGGAGGCCAGGCTGTGACGTTAAAGACCTGGCCAACCACTAGGACGGAGAAGATTCTGATGCCCACGTAGGAGAACTTTGCTCTGCTGAGAGAGAGAGATGGAAGGGGAGTGAGGGTAGAGAAAGAGTCAGTGATTCTTCTAGCAATTTCAGAGCTGCTGGCACAGCTTTTCTGGGGGTTTTTCGTCAGGATACGCAGCCCGATCTGGAATCAGGGCCAAATTATTAATCCCTCAGCCCTGACGGCACATCCCAATTTATCTTACTTTCTGAAAATACAAGCCTGCCTTTTAGACCAGTCTCTTCTCTCTGTCACCAAGAAAAGGGATCTTCGCAGAGGTTAATCAGAGGGAGTTCGGCCCTAAGTAAATGCCCAGCTCTGGCTGAAAGGGAACACCCGAATTCCAGCACGGATCTGCCAGCAGATGGCCTGGCCGGCTCCCCTGGCCCCGTGGGCGGGCTCCCTGGAGGGGGACCTGTGGGACTGGCCCGGGCAGATGGGCTGTTGCTGGCAACTGGCCCTCCCAAAGGCAGGAGAGAGAGAGCCAAAGGAGAAAATCCTCCCATCCAGACCTGGGAGACCCCCTTACTGTACCGTCTCATTTCCTCTGGAGAGTGATGGACATAATTTGATCGACTAGAGACAAGAGCCAGCTCCTCCTCTCCCGGGTGCGAGGCCTCCGGTATGGCTTCATTACCAAGCTTTTTGTAAATAAACTGTGTGCAGGAAAAGGACATGTGTTCTGCCATAACTGGCTGAAGAGCACCAGTAGACGGGCCTTTGAAACACACCGAAAGAAATCATTTTGGGTTTAGAAATTCCTTTGTGCAAACCTTATTCTCCACAGAGGGAGTTCCTAAGGGGGACTTCGAGCCCAAGGAGCCAGTTAGGAGCTTGGAGGCTGATGCCGGCCAGGAACCACTTGCTCTGAGACTTCAGCCAACAAATATTAATTAAGGGCTGTCGACTAAAACAAAAATTGAGCT
The DNA here is from genome assembly GCA_963574415.1 of Tarsius wallacei. Taxonomy (NCBI): domain Eukaryota; kingdom Metazoa; phylum Chordata; class Mammalia; order Primates; family Tarsiidae; genus Tarsius; species Tarsius wallacei. The sequence continues at coordinate 1,969 of CAUYQG010269199.1, forward strand.
TTAAAGAATTCAAGTCAGCTTTCTTTAGAAGTCTTATGGAAGACTACAAGCCAAGGTCTACAGCCCGGGAGGAGTCTTTTAGAGATGCTCTCAGACTCCTCCAATGCAGTATTTTAATTTACATATAGGTGTGAAGATTTAGTACGTGGAGACACATCAGAGTTTGGGTGGAAGAGGATACCCAGTTATAGATGACAGAAGGATAACTGCAAATCTTGTCAGATGTTATCTTACGTGCACGGAAAGGTAAGGACCAGAGTCATTTTTCTTAAAAGGTAAAAAGGAGTGTAGTGAGGCAAGAGGTGTGGGGGCCGTGGGTTCCTTCCTGTTTTGTGTTCAGAGCATCTATCTGGGGAGTGTCAGGGCTTTGTGAAATTCTTCTGGCAAGCAGAAATGGGCACACATGGTTTCTTATGTTTGCTACTTTGTCTCACAGTTTTTTTTCTTGATCATAAATTGTCTGGTTGTATTTATAAAACTAATGCTGATTGTCTTCTATAGTTGGGAAGGCTGTTTTTAAATTTTTCATTTATTTATTTTTAGTGACGGGGTTTCGCTCTGCTCCCCAGGCTGGAGTGGAATGGTGTGATCTTGGCTCACTGTTGCCTTGAACTCCTGGGCTTAATGATCCTCCTGCCTCAGCCTCCTGAGAGTAGCTGGGACTACAAGTGTGTACCACCACACTAGGCTAATTTTTACCTTTTTTGTAGAGCTGGGGAGGTATCACCTGGTTGCCCAGGCTGGTCTCAAACTCCTGGCCTCAGGCAACCCTCCTGTCTGACCCTCCCAAAGTGCTGGCATTATAGACGTTAGTTAGTGCATCTAGCCAGGAAGACTCTTTTAGAGTCTTTTTTTTTTCTGAGTCAGGGTTTCACGCTGTCACCCAGGCTAGGGTGCTCATGACGATCACTGCTTATAGCAGCCTCAATCTTCTGGGCTCAGGTGATCCTTCTACCTCAGCATCCTGAGAAGCTGGGACTACAGGTATGCACCACTATGCCTGGCTAATTTTCTGTTTTTTTGTAGAGACAAAAGGTTTTGCTATGTTGCCCAGGTTGGTCTTGAACTCCTGGGCTCAAGCAATCCACCTACCTCAGCCTCCCAAAGTGCTGGGATTACAGGTGTGAGCCACTGTACTCGGCCTGGTAATTTTTAATTGTAGTTATAAGGAATAAGTATCAAACCCAGCATGTATATTTGGACTTTTATTGCAAAATATGTCTGGGATTTTATTTCCTTTTTCACTTTTATTATTTTTTTTGTGATGGTGGCTTTTTAAAATTCAATATAATATTTTAATACAATTATTATAAGGATATTATAGATATATAGTATATATTTAATAGTATTAATGTCAGTTATTGATTAGAAAAATATGATCATTATTTAATAAAATTGAAATATATATTTGTATACTTTTCATCAATTGTATTTTTTTGTTACTCATATTTAATTTTATGAAAAGTAATACTGGGCTAGAGTCCATTATATATTAATGTTTTTAGAGGACGCAGAATAATAATTGTGGACGACAAAAACAGAACAGTCATGGTTAAGATTTGACGAAAGTTTATGATTGTCTGATGAACAATTTATTTTATTACAGGTAGTGTTTTAAGATAACTAGAATTTATGACTGACAGTATTATATTAGAACTCTTAAAGACTTTTATAAGTGTTATATAATTTTAGAATATTTATAATCAATAACATTTATATAAAATAATTTTAAAAAATATTTAACATGATCATTAAAATTAATATGAATACTTTATCTTACAGTGCTTTTCTGTGTCAGGCAATCCTTTCAGCACTTGAAAAACAGCAGTGAGTCAAACACAAAAGATCCCTCCTCTATTAAAGTTTACATTCTGGTAAGAACTTACAACTCAGATGTGCCCATTCTGGGAAAAAGCTTGGAAGACTACCTCCTAAACCAGGCTTGTTTAATTGACAGATTGGGGAAATGTGAAGTTAAAACTTTCTGATTCCTCATTTGTGATTTCATTATATCTGTAAGGATGTGATATTTGGAAAACTAGACTACATGGACTAGAGATTAGTATAAATGACACGTGCCACCACCCACCAAAGCTGCACCCATGGCAGACATAACTAATCAATCACTACTCTTTTTCTGCTAAGCTTGGATGCAGCTTCAGAATACATATCAACACAGGTCTGGGGCAACCCCTACCCATGGATCAGAGTTGGCCAGGAGAGGAAACCGATGTGCTATTTCAGATTTAGACTAGTATTAGCTCAATTCACTAAGAGGTTTCAGAATATCCAAGTAAATGAGGAATAACCCCAGGAAGAGGCAAAAACTGAGAAGAAAGGGTGAGAGATTGCAGCCACCATCTTGGGCCAGTTTCCTCTCAACTGTTTTTCTCCAATGTCCCTACAGAGGCCCATAAAATGCAGGTGTTCAGACCGGTCTGGGTATTAAACTAAACAAACATGGCAGGTCACAGCACAGGCTCCAGAGTCAGGCAAACCTGTGTTCAGGCCTGGATTCTGCTTCTGACTGTGTGGGGCCTTGGTCTAAGCTCCACTTGCCTCACCTGTGAAATGGGTGTAATAATGACCCCACTCTCCTAGGGCTGTTGTGAGGCCTGAAAAAGTCAGCAGTGTGAAGGGCTCGGCACAGTGTCCTGTCTGCTCTGATTGGGATGAACGTCAGTTGTTCCTCACCAGAGTGGATGCATCACTGTAAGCTAATGCTTACAGCTGGCAGCGTTCTGACGGGTTGGCGTTTTTTCCATCACAATTGTTACAGATTTTGAGTATTACCCTAGATATAAATATTCGTTCCAATTTGGGGGGCTAGGCCCCTTATGGCAGATAACTTCAGAATTCTGGAGGTTAAAACAGACTCAGGCTGCTTCTCCAACCAAAATAATGTTTTCAGAGAATTCTAGGTTATTTATTTATTTTTGCTAATCAAGATTTTATGTTCCCCAGTTCTGGAGTGCTCAGCCGGCATTATAGAAATCAACATGAATATATCGACAATGATAATAACCTTCAGGATATTAATTAAGCAGCACCTAACAAGCATGGTTTCATTTAATCCTCTCAACTCTGCAACGACTAAAGTATCATTGAGCCCATTTTCTGGAAGTAGAAACTGAGGTTCAGTGAGGTGAGGATGCCTGGTCTAACACCACACGCTGAAGGAAGTGGCAGCACTAGGATCTGATCTCGGCAACCTGTCATCAACACCAAAGTCTTAAACCCTGTGCCTGACAATGTTCTTTGCGTTAAAGTCGATGCCCAACTCCAGGCATCAGGGTTGTCAGCTCAGTAGTGACGGTGGCCATCCCTCATGGGCTGGGAACATGGTTAGCCAGGGCCTGGGCTGTTAGAAGCTGGCTGTGGCAGGCACAAGCCAAGCTTCCCCCCTCCCAGGCCCTCAGAGGGTCCAAGCCTTCACCTGAGCATGAGACAGAATCCCACAAATAAAAAGAAGAATGTAGAATAACTAGTTAACCACCCAGAAGTTTGGGTGGTTAGCTAGTTATTAGGTAAGTAGTAACTCCTTTACCATTAATATCAGAAAGTTTCTATAGCCCATGGGCTGGTCAAATAGGTTACAGTAAATATTTATTCATGGAATCTTTAACAATTTCTATCAAGTACTCATTGCTGGTCATGTGCCCAGGCCATGTGCTGAGTACTTCCTGGACATTCCAGCTGGTAGTGTTCACAGTGGCCCTGTAAGGTAGGTCGTGTCATTCTTCCCTAACTTCAGATGAGGAAAGAAAACTCGGGGGAATCTAACTTGCCCAAAGTCAGATGGCTCCTGAGTGATGGACTGGGGTGTGAAGCCAGGCCTCTACGTCAAACTCCTGCAGCAACAGATAAAGGGAAAGCCCGAAGGATGACCTGAGCCGCTGTGGCCCAGAGCAGAGCACCGCCCGGGGCCGTGGGTCCTGCCTGGCCTTCCCACGTCTGTTCTCCACGCAGACATGCCATCTTGGCCGGAAGCGAGGCCTGTCTTGTTCCCACCAAATATAAAGATAAACAAATGGCCAACAAACATTTCTCTTCGATAAGAAGAGACCTCAGGTAAATGCCAGTCAGAGCTGTGGGCAAGACCAGCCTTCGGCAGCCTGGGGTGCCCTTGCCCCCACAGCAAGGAGTGGCCCGCGGGCCCTGCCTTCTGTACCTGAGGGGCAGGGGTGTTATAGAAGCCTGTGGCCTCCACCTTCCTAGGCTCAGACAGGCGCCCGGGAGGCCATGCCAAGGCGAAAGGGCTCACCTTGAACGAGATCTCGTACTGCTCCCCTCCCCAGATCTCCAGGCCTGGGTCGTACCCGCCCAACTCCCAGAACCACTTCCGGTCCACGGCGAACAGTCCGCCGGCCATCACGGGAGACCTGTCAGGGAAGAAGAGGGCGTGAAGACCAGACTCCTGGATGCTCCTTCTGTAGCCCCAGGGCGCTGCCCCTGGGGCATGATCCACGCTGCCCCGTGAGCCCAGCCCAGCCCGTGTCCAGCAGAGAATCTAAGTCCTTCTGAAAGCCCCAGCTCCTCCCCTTTCTTGCCTGCCACTTCCCTTCCTGAGGACAACATTTTCACCAAATGGATCTGAAGTTCCTCGGCGCCATCAGTGCCTGCAAATGCTTGTGAGATGATCTTCCTGCACTTTCTCCCACAAGCCTTAAGCAGCATCTTGTCTATGTACCTATCCAGCCCTCCACTAGCTAGAGGGTCCCCGAGTGGAGTCTCCTCACGCCTGTCTATGCTGTGGACTCTTCTAGCGAGATGAAAACATATACAATTCAACTGCTTACACATGTGAACACTCCTGGTTCATTTCAGCTTTTTCTCCACTCTGTCTCTTTCACCCTGCTGTTCTTTGATACTCACCACCTTCCAACACTGCATGATGTTTGTTGACGGTCTCTCTGCGCTAGAATGTAAGCTTACCAAAGACTGATCGTTTCAGGGATTTTTGTCTCTCTCTTTTTCTTTCTTTCTTTTTTTTTGAGTTGGGTCTCACTCTGTTGTCCAGGTTGGAGTGCAATGGCGCGATCAAGGCTCACTGCAGTCATCCTTCCACCTCAGTCTCCTGAGTAGCTGGGACTACAGACATGTACCACTATGCCTGGCTAATTAAAAAAAAATTTTTTTGTGGAGACAAGGTCTTGCTATGTTGTCTAGGCTAGTCTCGAACTCCTGGGCTCAAGCAATCTTCCCACCTCGGTTTTCCAAAGCGCACCCGTAGGGCTGACCAGTGCTTGCTGGGTGAAATCTATCAGAGTGGTTCCACTGGAAAACTCCAAAGTCTCAAACCCAAGCATTCCAGCAGTAACCTCCACTCCTGGGTCTGGAAGCTGCAAGCTCACGGTAAGTGGGCTGGTTTAAAAAGGCCTCAGTTGGTTGGGCTCGGTGGCTCAGTCTGTAATCCTAGCACTTTGGGAGGCCGAGGCGAGTGGATTACCTGAGCCCACCAGTTCGAGACCTGCCCGGGCAACTTGGTGAGACCTCGTCTCTACAACAAACAAAAAATTAGCTGGGCATGTTAGCGTGCGCCTGTAGTTCCAGCTACTTGGAAGGCTGAGGTGGAAGGATTGCCTGAGTCCAGCAGATTGACGTTGGGGTGGCTGTGAGCATGCCATTGCACTCCAGCCTGGGCCATGGAGTGAGACTCCAATTTAAAAAAAAATTTTTTTTTTTGTAGAGACAAGGTCTTGCTATATTGTCTTGAACTCCTCGGCTTTCCAAAGTGCACCTGTAGGGCCAACCTGCGCTTGCTGGGTGAAATCTATCAGAGTGGCTGCATCCTTGTCTGGCTCCACTGGAAAACTCCCTCCAAAGTGTCAAACCCACGCATTCCAGCAGCAACCTCCACTCCTCCTGGGCCTGGGAGCTGCAAGCTCACGATAAATGGGCTGGTTTTAAAAGGCCTCAGTTAACCCATACGCTGCCCTTTCTCTACAAAAAAAAAAATAATAATAATAAAAAGGGGAGCCCTTAAGCTGGGCATGGTGGCTCACGTCTATAATCCCAGCACTTTGGGAGGCCAAGGTGGAATGATTGCTTGAGCTTAGGAGTCTGAGACCAGGCTGGGCAACATAATGAGACCACATCTCTAAAAAACAGAAAGAGAGAAAGAAAAAGGAAATTAAAAGGGAAGCTCTTGAATATTTACTAAGGGTGTGAAATGCCAGGTGCTATACTGGACTAATTTATTAACAAAGCGAATTGACACCACCTTGACCACTCGTCCCCACCTGACACATGCACAACTGGACCAGACAGGGACCTTGCTGGGAGCTGAACCTCTGGCCTGAGCCCCCGTCCACACCCCTCGCCACCACAATGTGCTGTCCTTGGCAGGAAGAACACTTGAGAAGCAGGTGACGCTTGAAGAGGACAAGGGGTCAGAATGGGGACCCTCACTCCCTCTCTGCTCGCCTTAACCTGCTGTGCTCCTGAGAGGAGGCGTTTAACCATGAACCCTGTGCTGCCTGGCAGGGTGACCGTCGGCCACAGGTGATGACAAGTGATGACTGAGCACTTGAAATTTGACTGGTCTGAACTGAGATGGACTTTGTATGAAGAGTATGACGGAACTCATCAGTAATTCTAAAGTGCTGGTTACATGTTAAAATGATAGTATTTCAGACATACTTGTTTAATAACATGCTATTAAAATGAATTTTTTCCTGTTTCTCTTTACCTTTAAAAAAATGAGACATATGTGGCCCAGATCACGATGGACAGTGCCGATCTGTGAGTCATCTACACAGAGAAGGCAGAGCTACACATCCTGTCTCATGTTGCTGGGACATTTTTCCTTCCTCTTTTTTAAGAGGCAGGGTCTTGCTCTGTCACCCAGGCTGGAGTACAGTGGTGCGATCATAGCTCACTGCAGCCTTGAACTCCTGGGCTCAAGCAATCCTCCTGGCTCAGCCTCTGAAGTAGCTGGTGCAACACACACATGCCACTGTGCCTGGCTAATTTTTAAATTTTTTTTCTAGAGATGGGGCTCTTGCTATGTTGTCCAGGCTGGTCTTGAACTCCCGACTTAAAATCCTCCCACCTCAGTCACCCAAAGCATGGGATTAAAGACATGAGTCACTACACCTGGCCTTATATTTTCAAAAGCATCTAGTACTATAAGAAGATAAGGCATCATTGGTATGGACTTCTCTTTGTCTTCTGAAAATGATGGAGTTTTGGGTTTTTTTTGGTTGGAGCTGTAAAGTTACTGCCTGGAGAGGCTGAGAGTGTCCTGACTCCGTGCTTTGTGGGAAATCACACCCAAAGCTCTGCACAAGAAAACCAGCCTGGGTTGAGGTCAGAGAAGGGGTGGAGTGGAGTGGGGCGGGGGGGTGGAATGGGCTGCTCCAGAAAATGGGATTTTCAGGGTGACCAAGGGGCCATCAGAACCCCCTTTATCACTGGGACCTTTGCAGACTCACAGGCCCCAGATCCAAAGGTACTTAGGGCAGGTCTTGGCCACACACTTTCCTCACTGCCTGATAAAGAAAAGGCACATCCAACTGGCGGTGGCAAAGGCCCAACTATTGTCCTCGCCTGGGCATGGAAGTGGCAACCTTGCCCAGGGCAATGGGGGGGCAGGGGGCGGAAGGGAGCTGAATGGAGCAGCACGGATATTCGCCTCCAGGTGTTTGGGGAGCCTGAGGCTTTGCCTGCAAGGGACGCCTCTCCTCCAGCCTACTCTGGCAGTCTCCAGGGATGCTGGTAACGGTTCTGAGGGCCCGGCGTGCGCCACTCACTTTCCTAACTCTCTCTCCGGCTTTCATAAAGCTCTGTCACTAGCCCTCTTGTCAGATGGAGAAGCTTGGAATTCAGAAATGCCACATCATCTGCTCCAGGGCACGTGGTTAGCAGATGCACCAGCTGCAATCCAGCCCAGGGTCTGCCATCGACACCCATGTCTTTAGACACCATCACACTTGCTGGGCCTGCAGACTGCCCCCTCGCTGGGCACCGTGAGAAAGTGAGCAGAACATGACTGGGCATTCCCTAGTGGCCTGTCCCCAGGGTTCTGTCAAAGCACAATACAGAAAGGAGACTTCTGGAAGGAATCAGGGGACATAAAGGGTGGAGAGTTCCTCAGAGAGCATCTAGGCCGGTGGCTCCCAGCCCTGGCTCACATCAGCACCACCCGGAGCTTTATAAAATGATCAGGCCGTATCCCACCTCCAGACTCTAATGTATTGGTCTGGGGCTGACCTGAGCGCTTTCACAAGCTCCCC